>JANHGL010005739.1:13182-91943 GCA_024611195.1 Ceyx melanurus | reverse complement strand
TTATATTTTTTTTTTAAATAAATTGTGCTACCTTGTCTGGAAGACTTATTTACCTTATAAACTCAGTGTATCATATATAGATATAAAAACATCATTTCAGTTTTCAAATGCAATTAAACTGTGATTTGCATTAAATATAAATGCCAAATCAAAGTTAATTTTGAGGGGGAAAAAAGTCCCCTCGAAGGAACTTCAAGATCTGCTACAACCTCTCCAATGTGCTTAAAAATTGGTGGCGTACCTTTGGACAAATCTGTGTTGCAGTAAAGCATAAATCTAGTAACAATGCATCCTACTTTCTCTAAAACAGACATCTCCATACAAACAATTCTATTGAACACTTGCATTGAAAACATCTTCGGCTTCAAAGAGCAAACCACTGACCTGAGTCAGTGCAGAAAATTTGAAGGATTTATTATACAAGTCTGCATAGCAGTCTTAACTAAGTAGATATGAAAACTCTTTTTTCTGGAAGCCAAAAAAATTTAATCTTATACGATGAAAATCTCTGTGTCTGAAAATTACAGGTGTGGAACATGCCTTGTATTCTTTGTTTTACAGCTGAGAGAAAGCTTGCCAGTCTTATGGTACTGATTCTTTCCTACAGCTCTGCATGCCACTGAGTAAAATCAAGGAAGGATTTTCTCTGACAGCAGGAAACAAGTATAAGATTTCAGAGCTATTTGTGTCCTCTAGACACCTCCATTTTTAGGTCTTGTCTTTGTTTAGTCTTATACCTGCAAGTTATTATTATTCTATATTATATTATTATTCTACTGTTATTTTTTTATAAGTATATGAGACATAGCTGTTGTGATATCTTTCAATCTAAACTTATTTTCTTATAAATGTTTACAACAAATTTTTGTAAATCTTAGACAAAATCTCTATTATTATCACTTTCTGCAGGAAAAAGAAATTAGGATTTTAAAATTAAAATATCTCAATTTTCAGATTTCAAAAAAAAGTAGGTGAAAATTATTGTCTATTTTCATATACAGAAAAAAATCAAAAGAAAAAAAAAAAAAAAAAAAAGAGGGGGAGTGGGAGGATAACTGGAAAATGTTTACCAAAACCTAGTAGTGATTCATTTGAAACTAAAAGAAAGGTTTTGACCATCTATTTTCATAGCATCCCTAGTGGCATCTGAAATGAAGACATCTGCTGCAAACATTCCTCTTTAATTATGTCTTCATCTATTTTTAACTAGACCAACTTATCTCAGACATTCAGATGCACGCTAAAGGTTTTCTGTCTTAGATCTTTCCTCACATCCATACTTCAAGGGAACTGCAACACCTTCCGTATTTTTAATGTGCTTACAGTCCTAATGCTGCTGTGGGGTAAAGGAAACTTCCCATGTCATTCAGTAACTGGTTTTTAGTCAATATTTTAAAGCAAAAAAAAAAACAGATTCTAAGAGAAAAAGGTAAAGGAACATAGCATAAGGAAATGGATGCAAGGCCAAATATGCACTTGTTAAATAATGCTCCAAAGTAAGTTACAAGATAATCCTCTGGTTTTCAAACTGTTTTTGGTAATAGTTGAGATGCACCTTATATATGTGTATTTATATAGCTTGAAAAAACATTAGAGCCCAGTACTTGCAGTTCCTTTCCTGCCACCTTTATAAAAGTCAAATCCATGTAATTTGTATCATCTCAAAATCGTTAATTACGTCTGGGTCCCTTTATTATAATTGCCATTTTTATTAGATGATGATGATGACACACTATGTTAATCCATCTATTAGGGCCCCTGTAAATTATGAAAGACATAAAATTACACTTCCCAGGATTAATAGCTTTGGCTTTTTGACATGAGATGCTTTCTTCATGTATTATAACTTCACCTATCTTCAGTTCCCCTGGCAGCCTCCTTCAAGTCTGTATTGGGCTTGTGGATCAACTCTGCCTTTCATATCTGCATGTCTGAGTTGTGTCAGAGACCAGTTGTTCTCCCCTCTGGAAACAGTGGATACAGGGCTTGATCAAATTAAATACTTTTTAAACTTAACATTAAGAATGAGAAGGAGGAATTCTATTGTAAAAGTAATGGCAAATAAAGACGGACTTTGGTTTTCTACAGAGTTAAAGATGAATCTGTAGTAATTGAAATCCCTGCTCTTAAGAACTATCAGCAGCAGTTTTTCCACCTATAGTCATTGTCCCTTATCTCCTCTAATGAACTGCAGAACTTTGTTCCATCTTTCATGGCCCTTGCAACTCTTATTCCCACCCTTTCACTCCCACAAATCCTACTGACCATATGGATGTTTCCTGGACTCCCTAACTTCCCTTATCATTTTTCTGTACTTGACAACTTATAACATTATATTCTTTCCACATTTGTTTTCTGCTTATTATCTGCAGAAGTTTTGTATATGTATTTCTAGATATAAATCACTATAAAAACAAATGTGTTCTTAACGCATGCTATCTGGAGAAGGAATCTCTGCTGATTCAAAAATTGCAAGGAGCTATCCTAACATGAATGATTGAGAAATGTTTGTCCAACTCATATATTACATAGTAAACATCATAAACATTGTTTTTATTTAATATTGAATGCACACTGACATGTATAAATGAAGCTAGCTGCCTCATTTCATATGCAATCTGCATAGCTTTTAATACATATGTAAAAATAAGAATATTATAGTAGAAGTTTTCTGTTGAAAATTGGAGTATGTTCCCTACTGTGTTCTGTAACTTGAGGATACAAGAAGTTTAAACAAATTTGTATGCCACAAATATGTACCCAGAGCAGTAGTTTTTGATCAGGGTAGTCAAATAAATTAAACTTGCCTCAAAAAGTTAGTCTTATTTTCATAATTTTCACAAAATTCTATGACTTGCAAAAGAATCTGAAGTTTTAAAGACTTAGAAAAAGAGATGATTTTGGTATAAAACCACAAAGAACAAGAATCCAAAGTCGAGTTTGAATAATGATGAATAGTAGCCTGTGTGAATTTCAGAAGACACAGATGGTAATTATTTCAGACTTTATGGAAGCAATTTTTCATGTACAGACAAGTTTTTGGCTAAGCTCACTTCTCAATAAAGTGAGTTAGATTGCAGATGCAATCAGAAAATCACAGGCTAGATAAACATTTTGCAAAGCATGAATAAGAAGGGGCAAAAAAAGGTATGGAATGTGAATAATGATCTCCCAGTGAATTATCAATGGTGAAGCATGATGATGAGTAGGAATTGAATCACATGAAGTAGTTACTCCTGAGTTGAAAACTGGGTTATATGTACTGAGAGAAAGAGGAGAAAAGGTTTAAAATACAGGCTTAGAGATTTTATTGACATTAATTCTCAGAGGAGCTGTTTGTTTATATCTATATACAAAAGAGAGAATGGTTTCACATCCTGCACGTGTACAAGGACAAAGAAGCATGGTGTGGCTGTCAGGCAGTCGACCCAGTCTCTTGGTGTCCTTCTTGTAAATTCTATTTTTATTCTCTTATAACACTTATATGGTGTACAGCTTATGTTGACCTCTCTTGCAGCAACTCAGTGCTTCCCCCATGTCTTTTCAAAGAAAGCTTTTCTACCCTCTTCCACTTAGCACAGTAGTCATAAAGCCTCCTGCTTAGTAAAGCACTTAAAGACAATAAAAAAACAATTAAATGCTCACCCTGAATTTTAATGGGCTCTCTATCACACTCCTCACTAGCTGTTCACTTAAAAACATGAGGAATCCTACTGATTTCAGCTAGACAATTCTCATTATGCCCTTAATGCTGTTACTTAAATAGTCTCTGTCTCATCATGTGTCTGTTTATTGCTGAAACTTTACGAAACATCTTACCCCGTGAAAGACAAGAAACTATCTTAATCATAAATCTGTCGTTTTAACTAAACTATTACTATTTAAAGCCTGCTATTACAAAGGTAATATCAGAAACCTCTGCAAATATCAGATACATTTATTTTATCTGATCTATTTAAATGTTCTATTTTGCTGTATTTAAATGGAGATAAATGCTCTGCATCATTTAAGCACTGAGGAAGAGAACAAATTGGTTTTGTTTTCCTTGCACTTCTAAGTGGGGGATACCTGGAAAGCTTAAGCTATTTGTTGTGCATCTTCTTCCAACTGTCTGAACTACTGATCCTCTTTTGAAGGAACTGCTGAACTGCTGGAGTTTACAACCTGTCCTCATAAGTCTACTAGGTCAGAGACTATTTTACTAGCAGACATCCATGCAGAGGTGGTAGTTTAGCTGAAGGTGGCAATTTTTCCACCACTCCTATGTTTGTCATAGAAGAAATAAAGGTGAATTGCTTTTTCTGTGAAAAAAAGAGACTTAATGAAAATAACCATGAGAAGCTAAATGGCAATCTACTGAAAAGTTTAAAATATGTGTTGGCCCTATTTCTGTTATTGCCCAGGTACTCAACAAGAATTTTGATACTTGATACAGGGCAGTTCCCTTTCTGGTCCTCCCAGCAGTGAGACTGATGATGAACTGGAGAGAAAGTCTAAATATCCAGCAACAGAAAAATCCCTCCAGATTGAAGTTTATGCACATCAATTAGTGATTTATAGCTAGACTGAAGGTCAGAACTAAAAACTGGGTACTCTAGTCTAAACTCTCGTATATTACTATAAAATTTACCCAAATACCCTTGATTAGAGATCCACAGCTTGGATTAACCGATTCTCTCTGTCCACACAATCCATCTGAGATGTCAAGACATGTAATTTACAAGCCAGAACCAAGTAGAACTTCCTTTGCTGTCAACACTAATTTGCCAAATATATGTCACTTTTTACCTTGGTATTTATATGAGATGCCAAAGATTTGTGAACAGATTGACCTTCCAAGCCTGTGCAGAGAATATCTTGTAGGACTTCTGCTGCAGTGTGTTGTGGTTCAATTCATAGAATTATAGAATAATTTTGGTTGGAAGGGATTTTTAAGACCATCAGGCCAACCATTAACATAGCACAACTCACCCTAACTAGTAACTGGGTTTTTTTTATTTATACAATTCAAGCTTCTGCAGTGGCTTCCTCTGATAGAAAGAAATCTACATGCCTTACAGATATTACAAGAGAATACTCAACAGGGAGACCAAGGACAAAATATTAAAGACTGATGTGACAGTTATCAAACAATTCTCTACTCTTATAGGTACACAAGCCTTTCTGGAGCAGGAGGCCTATTGCAGAATGATATAACCATACCATCTTGAGGAGAGGGTATGACTCAGTAGTGCCAGGTACTCCATATTGAAGGACTGGATATTTACAGAGCTGTATAAAGAGGCTGTACTAACTCTGTGGATGCCAAGTACAAAACTAGAGACCAAGAACAAAATTAAACCTATTTGTTCTTCTCTGGCAAGCCCATACTGATGAACTGTGGTTCTCTAACAATTAAATCAAGTTGTGCAGTCAACTGGCAAGCTGCAGGCTCTTGGTGACATTATCAATTTTGTTTCCTCAAGGGTTTTGAGAACAAAAAAATATACTTCAAATGATAAGTGGCTTTCAGAAAATGGGATTACTAGTGGTATGTCTACTTATTCCCAAGGCCACCATATTTATTGTGCACACTGAGAAAAAAATGCATCATAACTGCTCTGCAGATCCAGTGGTTTCCAAAAACAATAGATCAGTGCAGAGTATGACACAACAGTTCTGTACATACACAGCACATGCTGCATTTCTCAGTCACAATGGATTAATTATACACACACAGCAAAGAAGTATTAGTACTTATGCATCACAGGCAGCCTGCATGCTTATGGTAAATCTGGTGCTTGAAAATGTGTTATGCCTTTGCAAAATTTCTTCTACACATGTATAATAATAATATGATGGGAGGATAAAGAGAAGCAAGGAAGCTAAATAATATAATTGAGTGAATGCCGTTATAGAACAATTAACCTAATTTTTCACTAGCTCCCCAAAATTATATCCAACAGTTGGAAATCTCTGGTTGAATTACTTGTGTTCATAGTCTTCATGTGGTCTGCTGTTTGGAAACTGCCCTTAGTTATCACTTGCAGTGGATAAGCACAAGCTGTTCAGTACAGTGAGTATAGTGCAGGGCAGATTTATGACAATTCCTATGCCTAGGCAAGCAAATACCCTTTTACCTTACAGTTCTCTACATTGGTAGGGTTGAAAAGAAGCAAACTTCTTTATTTTGGGGAACTCCCCTTTCTCACCATGGTTTCTGAAACTAAACCTAAACAACATGGGACAATTCAGAAAATTCACATACAGTGACAGTGGAAAAGCTGAAGGCAAGAGACCTCTTTCCACATCACTGGATGCAGACACACAAACACAGCCTGTCCTGCTAGAACATCTGTGAACCTAGGGACTCTCTCTTGGTGCATTTCTGAAGCATTCTCATATGAAATGAAACTGGACATTTGGGATGCTTTATCCAACACTTTCAACTAGAGACTACTTTTGTCTTCAGTACAAGGTCTCGGGGTCAAGGGGAAAAGGAATGGCATACGTGTTTACATTCATGGGCTCAAGTATCTCACTGATTTGACATGCATATGGATTGCACATTACCACCAGATTTGTTTTACAGATACAGGTTTTTCAGACTCCTGGAATTGAAAGGTTGTTAATCTTTCTGGAGGATTAAATACTTGCTTAGTTCAGAGACGTCTTTGGTAATGACTCTGTCAAATAAAGTATTCATTTAAATGTAAATACTGTGGTTTTGAGTTTGAGGATACAGGGTGCCTATCAATTATCATATAATTGATAGATATAGATGGCTTGCTGTTTTGTAATACATCAGTACACTGTTTGGTAGAACTGGAAGTGAGAAACTGGAAATATGGAACTGGAAGCTTTTGGAGAAGGCAAAAAATGAGCATCATTGCCTTAGTAATTACACTGGGAAGTAGGGTTAAATAATACCATTAAACCATTCAGCTGCAGATGACAGAGACTGCTTTTATATGGGATTGGACAAGGTTCAATTACTAAAATTCAACAGCAACAAAAATGTCCAAATCTGAAACTCCAAAAATCCACAATAAACTCAGTAACAACGGTGAACTTCTACTGCCTCTTTACATATCCTGAAGTTATAAAAGGTCAAACAGAAAGGAAACATTGGTATCCACAATTGCTTAAGTTGACTTTCCTTAAGAAACATAGACAGATTCTGATGATGGATGTCTATGCATTTGGGAGGTTTTGTAATTTTTCCAGATGCCCTTTAAAAGTAATTAGCTGCAGTCACATTTTACACAGGCTTTGTCCCAGCTTTGCAGTTTGTGTTGGAAACAAGGCCAGTGGAGGACTAAAGTGAAGATTAGTCTGGATTTAATTCATCATTTCATTGATAATTTCTGGATTATGATTAGTTATGAGTTTGAACAAAGCATGGGGATATTTGGGCTGGGGCAGTTCTGGACGTGCACAGAGGAGCAACTGCAGTTTCACTAACAAAGGGAAAGGTTTGTAGGTTTTGATGCTCCAAATACAGGTAGCAGCAGAAAAGGCAATGTGGATTTTTTTTGTTTCCACAGTTTGGGTCCCTGGCCCATGTAGTTCACCCAAATCTCACTTCAGAAGCTGGGAAACAGGATTTTAACTGCCTTGTTTGAGGAGTAAATTGAATTTAAATCCAGAAAAGCAGTTCAACAATCTCATATCTCATATACCAGTGAAAGTTAATGGGACAAGGCTCAAGGTTACAGAATACATGACTGCATGCAGGAATCACAGACAACAGCAATTCAGGGAATTGTGAGAAGGCAATAAGTGTGGCTCTCAGCAGGGGGCCACTAGGCAGGCTGAAAGATGGGAAAGTCATTTTGGTTACAGTCTTGTCACTTTGAATTTTGTCCTTTCCCTTCAATAAATTAGTATGAATGATCCTTTCATTATTTTTCTGACTCCTTTTTTTCTCATATGATTTTATTACAGACTTTATTTGCGTCATATTCTTTTATTCCCTTTTTTGCTCTTCTCTAATTTGCATTCATTTGTCTAGCAATGTAACAACTGTCTTTTACAGTGCTGGCACATGCTTTTTTCTTTCTTAGTAAACTTTACAATGGCCTTTTTAATTACCATTTTAAGGCCTGCAAGATTTTGAAAAGAAAAAAATTATTATTCATCAGGAAAATGTCTTAGCAGCTCTGGAATACTGACAAAAAATCCACTTCTAAGGACTGAATTATGGTTTAGTTCCACAAAACTTGCAAACTGTTAAAGCTCTGAATTCATTACAAGGTTTCATGTCAATATGCAGTGATCAGAAGACGTTTGTGAAGCAAACTCTTTAGCCACTAGATGTCAGTGTGCCATCCAGCACATCAGGTGTGGGACAACCCAAAATTCAACCGGTACTTTTGCTCCACAGAAGTTCAGGAGGCTGAATCCTTGAATTTTTTTATTTATTTATTTTCTATTTTACAGTTCTCTGCATTTAGATCTAATGTATATTTCAAGGAAGACAACTTCTCTTGGTTAATTCTGATATTCCTATTTCTACATTAGTAATTTCTGAACTAGCAACTTTTCATTTTATAACAGCAGGTTCTGCTGCATTGTCCTATTTGGATTGGTTTTGGTTACCTTGAAAACACACAGGTTTGGTCTGTACAGAAGAAGGAGATGCTTTCACTTTTGCAGTATAAACTGTCTTTCCCTTAAAAAAAAAAAATTAAAAAAGGGGTTTTAAAAAAAAACCTTAACCAAAACAAAGAAAAAAGACAAATCCTGTCCCTCCAAATATATAAATGCAGCAACAAATGCTTAAGTAAATTGTTCATTCCATTAAAGCTAAATCTGTGCTAAAATAACAATATTCCATATGAGAAATAAAACCAGCATTTTGTGTTTTGTGATCATATTAAGGCTTGGTAAACATGACCCATTTGTTTTAATAAGGCCATAAGTGGCAAATGTCAGCTGGTTAATTCAGTTTTTCTAAGTTTTTTGTTCGCTAAAGACTAAGTGAGGACTAAAACATGCTAAGCAAGTAGTTGACACTGCCAAGGACTCACTTTCTAGCTAATGAGAAAGAAAAGTGACTTTGAAAATAATTGGTATATTTTGTTCATGAGCCTGAGTAAAGAAGAGTTTATATCTCGAAATGTCTTGCATCTTTTTACCTTTGTAAATGGATGCTAGATAATATCCATGGCAGAGGACCCACTTACAAGTCAGAAGGACTGAAAGGACTGGAGCAAAGAAAAATGAGATCGGGGACATAAGGAAAAACTTTTTCCTGGTGAGGGTGACAGAGCACTGGGACAGGCTGCCCAGGGAGGTTGTGGAGTCTCCCTCTCTGGAAATATTCAAAACCCACCTGGATGCATTTCTGTGTGACCTGATCTAGATGATCCTGCTCTGGCAGGGGTGTTGGACTAGATGATCTTTTCAGCTCCCTTCTAACACCTAACATTCTGTGCTTCAGTGATTCAGTGATTCTGTGACTCCAGATCTAGGTAGGAATCACCTGGGAATTTTGACAGGATCCCAGACAAACCTCCTCCATACTCAGTCTCTTGTTTGTAAAATGCCAAGATTTTTTTTAGTTTCCCACTGTAAGTGCAACACAGCTTCACTGACTTGACAGATCTGACATGTTGTTTCCAGTTGAGCAAATTCTGATCAGGTTGGTACAACTCCCCAGTGAGTTCAATAAAAATGAGTTGAATGAGTTGAAAATGAGTTGAATAGTACTGACCTAGTGCACTCTTGTTGGGCCTCTTGTAGTATTGAAATAAGAGGTCTGAGGTTACGTGTGTACCATAAACATCTCAACCTGAATGTTGAGGATAGAGGAGGTAGCCAAGATTTGGACTGGTCATTTACAGGAAGGTGTTGTCAGAGAGCAATGATAGGTAAGACCCATGGAGACAGCAGTCTGTGGTATCATGTTCTGCTCATGACTGACACACAACAAATCAGATATGGGGAGGAGATACGGGCAGATATGGCTGCAGAACAGCCTGGCTGGAAATCTAGGACTCTCACTTTTCTCCCATACCACAGATTGCACTTCATCCCCTCTCCCCCTCACCCAGACGTTACCAGCTTCCAACAGGCTTGTACTCCTCCTCTCTCCTGTGTCTGTACATCCCAAGAGCCTGCAAGCTGTCAATTCCAAATGGCACAGTGCAATAACCAGCAGGCTTCTTCATCCCCACCAGAGAGTTCATGTGGGTAGCCAGCTGCTCGTTCCTCCCGGTTAGACTTTGGAAAAGGGTGGGAATTTCAGAAATATCTAACAACACTGGAAAGATTTATACATTATTTGTCCATCCTAAAAGGGATTCCCTCTCCATACTATTCTTTTAGATTCAGCAGTAAGATCCAAACAGCTGTATTGGCTCTTGATACTAACAAATAAATTATTCTGGGGCAAAATAAACTGCAGAATATACCACAGTATCATGAATTCACCACAACAAAATAACTTGCTGAAAAGTACTTAGAGTTTTTCTTGGAAAGCAGTAGTAGAAACATGAAGGAAATGTGGGCTACATCATCTTGAGCTCATTGTAACTCAGATTTATTCTTTTGAATTAAGGACTCCTGGAATACTGTGATGCCCTTAGTGGACCTGCAACAGCCCAAGACTATCAGACATGATGAGTTCTATGCTTTCTGAATTCCTAAGCCAGGTGGAGAAGACCAAAAGTCTAGATGTCAGCTCAGGTACTAATAATCTCATATTTGTATTAACTATGTCATTTTCCTGAGGGTCCTTCTCTAATGTTAGTGTGACCCAGCAGTGTTTGTGTCCCAGTAAAATTTTGGCTTAAATCAGATTCCTACTTGGAGGAAAATAGAAAAAACTGTATTAAAAAAAAAAATACTGATCAGTAAGAGAAACTGTCAATTAATAATATGCAAACTATCAGGCAACAAAACGTCCATATACCATTGTGGTTGTCCTTCAGATGTGAATGATTGTTGTGAAGCCATAACCTTCATTAAATGAAGGTTTGTAGGAAAAAAAAAATATAGTCCACTGATTCAGATTGGGGAAAAAAAAAAAGACAAAACAAAAAAAAAATAAATAAAACCAAACACCAGGCTGAAAAGCATTTAGATATTTGTATAAGCAAGGTTTCCTTCAGATTTGAACTCATTTCCTGTGTTTCAGTAGCATTTTCTTATTTCCAGTAAACATCCTCAGGGAGAGCCCGCAGCAAACATCTGAGAACCATTATCTCAACTCTGCATTTCACTGTAGTCAACTGGGTTTGATCACACCACTATTAAGTGCAATGGCCATGCAATGCATGAATGGAATTGTCACCTTGTGCAGGAGTGGTACAGATGCATCCTTCACTTTACCGTAGAGACTGATGCCCTTATGGATCTATAAACTTAAAATCTCCAGATGCCCAAGACCCACCAGCTACCATATGCTTCAGAAAGGCAGAATTCTGGACACATTGGCAACCACAGCTTCATGCTGGTGTGAATCTGTCCCACCACACCTCAGTGTAATGAGGTTGGAACAAGGAGGCCATCTCATCCCTCCTGAAGACCAAGCAGAAGGCTGATTCTGCACTCTCCCAGCTCCTGCAAGGAAGATGTATTATAATTGCTCAAGACCCATTTATTTGACACCTTCAATCAACATGGCAGCCCTAGGCCTTCCTGTTATCCTGGTTCATCAAGCAAACAAAGCCTTGTTGGAAGCAATCCTCTCCCAGAAACGTCAACACTGTGCCTTATGAAGGGATGCTAACGTTGCAAATAGGACACTACAAAAAAGAGAAAATACAAAGCATATTATTTGCTCAGTGACAAAAGTCCCATGACAGAAGCAGGAAAAAATATATGCATTTTTTTCTAAAGGGATCTGAAAAGTCTTCCTAAACAAGAGAGATACTCTGGCCAGAAGCAGAGTTGGACATGTGTGCCACAGAGCAGAGGGTCCCAAAGGATGCTCTTGAGGCAAGAGAACCTGCAAAACTTTGAAGGCCAGCCTCTGTCTGAAGAACATAAGGCACAGGACCTGCTTCAAATCCCACAGAAGTCAATGGTAATCTTTTCATGTGTTTGACATGCCATTACTGTCATTGTCCTGTTCCTCCACACCTCATCCTGCCTTTTTCCTGCCTGAGCTGCAACCCCCTCACGCCTCCCAGCAAAAACAAGGCTGCATGAATTTGCAGACTCAAACTTTGCACAAGGAACTCCGATATTTATCATGCAGCTTGCAGTCATCTCTCCCAACTTCAGTGGCCATCTGGAAAATGTTTTGAAGTTCACTGACATGATGAAGAAGTGGACCTGACTGAGAAATGATGGTCAACAGCTGCCAAAGGGGAGAGGCATGGGAGCTGGCAGTTTTCACCAATGGCTTCTGCATTGCCCCACAGTGATACTAGCAAGTAAAAATATGTCAGAACCTGCTGAACGTGTCCAGTTTGCATTTCATAAATTAAAACACATCAGCTGTTCCTTAACATTTTATGTTCAGTCTTTTTTTCGTCATAATTTGGCCTAAGGTCTACATCTGTGATGAATTCCTTGTAACAGGACCTTTCCATTTGGACTACAGTTGTCATCAAAATATTCTAGTGTGCTCACACAGGCTGAGAGAAATATATTTTTTTAAATATTCTATCACTCAAAAATTAGTTTAAAAAATCACTATTCTTGTTGAGATGAAAACTATTCTATATGGAAATTCAGTTTCTGAATTGCATTGTTAGAAATGTCTATGTGTCTCTGTGCATATATATAAACATAAGCATAACAACAATATGAATAGGAAATAAATATATCTTTGTAATGTAATTTTCCAAAATGCAATCACACCCTAATACACTCTTTTTAGTGTTACATAGCAGCTTGAAGACAACTCCAAGTGTTTGTGTATAAGATTTTTTTTCTCACATCTGATTCTTATTTATATTTTGAGCCTGTTGCTATTACCACGCAGCCATAAGCTTGGTACCATAATATATGATAATACAGGTGCAAGGAAAGATATTTTTTAAAACAAATTAAAATGTCCCATCTCCCTTTTGAACACCTCTGTCCCTTTCACAGCCCTACACTTGGGCCAGTCTGCCCTGGCTGCTGTGGATGGTGTCCCACCAAGGCCAGCACCTGGAGAAGAGCTTCCCAGACATGCAGCCAAGGTCTGTTTTGGACAAGAAGCTGCAGGAGGGACAGAAAGACTGAATGAAATGGAGGTGGACAAACAACAATCTCATCACTAGTGAGTGTCTACTGGCTTTCAGAAGAAACCTAGTAGACTTTGGAGAAAATGAATAACTGAGGTTGTCAGGAGATTAAAGAAGAGCAGTAAGACTAAACAGAGATGTTTTTGACAGTATTTTCTAACAGACCATAGGCTGAAGCCACCCATTGTGGTGTTCCCATCATCTGTCAACATACTGGCACAAACGTGGAGCCATGGCCAGTGTGAAATGGGAGGGTGAGGCCATTCCCTTGTTTGTGTGCAGCAAGACAAGCATGATGGTTTCCAGCTTTCTTGTGATTGCCTCCTCAATCTGTCCTCTTCCTCAATATTTGTGCCACAAGAGAGTTAAAAACCATTCTGATAAACCCTTCCTGTGGTAGTAGAATATGTTTTGGGTACAGGTGCCCACACACTGGCAGGAGGGGTCTGCAGGGGCAAGAAAGAAGCTAATGCACCTCAGGCACACTTGTCACAGAAGTAGAAAGACCCAGTACACTATTTTCCTCCCTTGTTTTCTTCAACTCCTCAACTAAGTTGCATCAGCATTTTCCTGTGGTTTACACTGAGGTTCAAACTCCCTCACCCCTTCCCTCTTTATTAGTTCATTTTACTGCCTCTAAGTAGTCACTCATTATATTTAAGACACCAATTTCTCGCTAGACTATTAATTGCCATTATTGGGAAATATTTAGCACTTTATTACAGGTCCCAGAGGAGGAAGTACACTTCTGAGCTACCTCTTAAGTGTGCCAGGCTCTCATCTGAGCCACGTAGGAGTCAAACAGTCCAGGCATTCTGATTTTATTCTGTTAAACACCCATCTTAGCACTGAAAGTGCTTTCCAACAAACAACAACACAACTTCAGTATTTCTGTACAAAATTCGAGTTAAAAAAGGAAAAAAAATAATGACCAAGTGCCTCTGCAAGTGTACTTCCACCTTTCTGGCCTGTGACTGGCAGCTGGGAATTGATCTTGAAAGCCCGACAGCAGACAGAATTGTTTAGGTGAAGGCATGCTTAACTTCAGCTTCCATTTTTTTGGTCAAGCTCTCATTTATCCTCATGGTCTCTGAAGTTACTGATTCTTTGAACTTGACTGCTATTCCTCATAAGCAGTGTTTTATGTATAATCAACTTCTTTATTACATAACAACTGGTAACATCTGAAAGCTTTAAACATATTCTAACATTTTAATGATAGCAAGGAAAGATTTATGGGAAGAGTAAATATCTTTTATTAGTCCAATGATGTAGTTGGGCTTTTGGGCACACCAACCTTATTTTCTGGATTTGAAACAGAAGCTGCAAAATTGTGGCTTGATGTTTGCTGTTTCTTTTAGTCCTGAAGCAAACTGTAGATGCCTGAACTCTTGTCTGGGTTCCACCTTTGCAAGTAGACAAATGGAACTATTAAGCCCTTGTGAAACTAGCTTTGGTTATACCCTTAGATCATCATGGGTATGTTGACCAACAACCTTAGAATATTAAAAAAATTAATTATATAGTGAAATATCCATACACTTGATAATCTTTGAATCATCATATTAGATTGCCTTATATCACCATTTTCTAGTAATACCTTACCACAAGTCTTTCTAATTAGCCTATGGATTTCATTCTCTAAGTTATTATTTCTTTTTTGAATAAATGATTACTTGCTTTTAGGCCCCTTCTGTCAAATTCTCTCCTAAAAGAGAAGGAGTATTCACCATCTGTGGGATACTCTGTAGCTGCTTATTTGAGGCAGACTGTTCAGAAGGAAGTAAATCTTTCCACAATTTAGAGAGCTTGTGAGGGAAGGAATTTATCCACATTTAGCAGACACTGGGGTAAGTAAACTCTTTTGGAAGCCACAGGTTTTTGGGGGCAATAAATCCTTCCAGTGCTTTTAGACAGGAGGCATTATATCCTTTGATCTCTATCACATTCAATTATTTTACTCCACTCAGAATGTACATTTCATTGAGTAACTGTCTTCATTTTCTCATTTCCCTGGGATTAATTTATTCTCTTTTTCACAGTTACTACCCCTTTTTTTAATTAATTGATTGTACTTTTCAGCTGTTCACTGAAAGGACATGGCACTCAGTTACATTACCAGTTAAGATAGAAAACACATTTTATTTTGTTTCTTATTTTCCTCTCATCATCTGGACCAGAGATTCTGAAGTTATACCAAAGTATTCTCTCCCTTAAGAGTACCGAAGTATTTTCTCTTTCAAATAGGTAGATGTGCTTAAGCTTTCTGAGAGAAAACTTTTCTTGAAGAGTTGTTTTACACTTTTGGCAATTTCAGATCAGACTTCTTCCCTTACATCTAACCATGAGCCTCAGTAGAAATAGTAGAAATCTACTACTCTGTGATAAAAAATTGGAGGGAACAGGTTTTATCTATTAATTCAGCACCATTTTCCTTCCCCACATGCAATTCTAAGTTCTGTGGTTTGCATTCTGATACCAGAAAATAAATCTGATTGACAATTTCTAGCAGTACAGCATCTTCCAAATATCCAGCAGTTATTCTCATTTTTTCCACCCTGCCTTCTGCTTAAAACAAAAAAAAACAACAAGCAAAAGAGAGAAAAAAAAAAAAGAAAAATAACTTGAAAGCCCACAAATATTATGTAAAACTCGATCCACTGAGGGACCAGATAAATAAGATGAATGTAGAAGGAAACCTGCAACATCTAGCCTGCAAGACAAGAAAGTTATGCGTTTTTTAGCATACTCAAGTTTATTTCTGTCAAACAGTGACACCCGGTGGTCAGTCAAACTAACCTGGCACAACACAAGCCCCAGCACCTGCCTGTACTTGAAAGAAGAATGGAGAGGATATTTTCTGGCAGATAGGTACCTAATTAGGAATGAGAGGGACAGTGCAGTAACTGAAACAAGCACATGGTCGAATAAATAAAGCCTAAGTACTTTGAAAGAGTCGCCTTCCAACTTTTTTTGATGTTTAATAGGACTGGAAAGCAGCACAGCAGTTCTACAAATGAAACTGAGGGCCCAGCTTAGCACCTTCTCTAGGAAAAAAATCTGACACACATTTCATGATCTTTGCCAGAGGATTTTCTGCAAGTTATTTGGTGTAGACAAAGCTCTTTCAACCTGTACATCCATGATTACTTTATGAAGGATGTTTCAGAGCGGGAGGTACCTTGTCATTGGGCAAAAATGCCTTTGAAGTACAGACAGAAAGGGAACAAAAGAGAGATGGGAGCACAACTGGTAGGATTTTGTATGAGTTTTGCTCACACAGCCAGGATATCCGTTGCTCACCAAAGGACAGAAAGTTTCCCTGCTTCCTTCAAACTTCTACAAATCTCCATTTCTAATCTATGTTCTAAATAAAATGCTGGGACAACTGTATTTGCCAGTTTGATCAATAAAGTGAAGTAACATTTTGTTAACTCTGCTTTACCCTATTAACTCTGCCCTTTCCTTCTTTTATATCCCTAAATAGATGGCATAATCAGGTCAGGTTATAAAACTTCTTTGTTATTATGAAATATATCTTACCATTGTCTACATATTTAAAGTTATGATATGGAATTAAAGATGAGAGAATAGCTATAAATATATAATATATGTAACAGGAATTTTTAAATTTTCCTATATTCAAAATTCTGAAACATACTGTGATATTCAAAAGAAACTCAAATATGTTGTTATGGTAAATGCACAGTAAGACAGTCAGCCATAAATAATGGCATTCCTAATGATGCCAGGCAATGCTAGGTTACTGCCACAAAAATATGCTTATGATCTCTGAACGAGTATTACTGATTTAAAGAAATCTTATGCAATGTATTACCTATATCAATGGTGTTTTCATTAAACTTTATGAAAAGGGGGTGTATATTTGACATTAGTACTGTTTGTATGAGCTTTGTTTAAATCTTTGTGACCTACATACATTAAAATCACGTTACAGCAATAACAAAAGCCAGAAACTCAAATGCACAGCTGTCAGTCCACACTCAAACTTAATCCCTGAGGAAATCATTTGCTGTATGACATCAGCAGAGCAAACAGGGTAGCTTCTAAAATTACTTCCAGATAAAACACAAGAGCTGGTTGTACCAGTGCTCTGAGGTCCAAATTTCCACCTAAAGTAAAACATTGAATAATTATGGCCAATTATGTCTGTAACTGGAAGAAAAGCAATGTTGATTTACATTAGTTTGGCTCTGAAAAATCACAGTGCTTTTGCTTTTATGATAGTGATACTTCTGCATGGAAATGCATTGTTTTTAAAGACAAACAGAATATGTATCTGTCATAGTCATTCTTCACTCTCTCTTTGTTCTGTTCTTTGCTACTTCTATCTTTATTTCTTCAGGCTCCTTTTTGTTATTGTTATTGTCCTTTTAATCTCTACATTGCAAGGTTCTCTTACCTCAGTTTCCATCCCTCATCCTTCTGTTCTTCCTTCAATCCTTCCCTGATGTATAAGTTGTTACATATCTCTTTCCATCACTACCTAATGCTTCATCCTTCTTCCATTTTTCCTAAATCCTAGCAGGCTATTAGTTGTTTAATTCTTCTGAATGCCCATTATAGCCTCAGAGTTTCTAAAGTTTAGTTAGTAGCTTTTGAAATGTGCTTAGTATCACTTTTTTCTCTTAACTTCTTTCCCAGAAGCTAAAAACGGAAAGGTTCTTGCACATAGATAGAGCACCTATTCAGTTAGGTCTAGGGGAAGAGAATTATAAAAGATGGAAACATCTAGAGCTTCTGGGCATTTTTTGAGCCCTCACATACAAGCATGCTTGCAAGTATGGCTGTTAAAAACCAGATTCATTTCTATTTTTCTACATTAATCTTCTGTACTTTGTCTTCATTTATACTGTCATTTAGTGTTAACCAGTTGGTTGAAATATTTTGTGTAATTGGACTAAGCAACTATGTTGATAATAAGGCAGCACCCCCAAGGTCCCAAATTCTATAGCCTCGGAATACTTTCAAATTTCCCTTGTTGTCAAATGTTGTCCCTGGCAGAGAAAATTCATTTTGTGCTCCATTAGGCTCTGCTGTCTTCAGTTTTCTCTATCATGCCTGCTCCTTTCTCTCCTTAGCAGCCTTCTACAGGAGCTTCTGTAGTACTTAGCATCAAAAGTGCAGTTCTTGAGAAAAACCTGTCAATGCAAGAATTTAAATCTGAAAAAATTACACAGTAATACCAGCTTGGGGCAATGTACCCTGTGCACAAAGAGACTTTTTTGTCTTTGGATCTTCATCTTTGTGACCAATTACCAAACCCATCTTCCTGACTTATTTTTATCATTACTTGATAACATAGTGGCTGTGACAAAGACCTGTAACATTTCTAGCATTAATTCTTCTGATGCACAATTTTGCTTTTACATGCAACCCCAAAGTTCCTAAATGATGTCAAGAAAATAATACATATTTTGCTGTAATTCCAGGGAATATGACTTCCTTTAATATTTTTGGTTTGTTTTAAAAAATATTTTTTTTTATCAGTGGTTAGGTATTTCATGTGCACATTTTGCTGTCTCAATATGCTAAAGAAATTCTATGGCATCATTATGTAACTAATGTCTCTGCTGAGCTGAAGGTGTTTCCTATTCGTGATGTCACAGCAATCTTGTTTTTGTGCTGATTTTAAGCAAGAGGTGAATTAATGACTGACTATACATGACATACAGAGTATTTCTAATGCAATAAGTGTTTAGTAATCTTGCCCAAACTCCAAAAAAAGGAGACAAGGGAAGGTCAGGTAAACCTTTTAACTTGGACAAGGTGATTTATAGATGCAGTTTTCTCCTTTTGTGCTTGGCTGCTACTTTATGATCATCTTTGAAGCAAAAATTCTTTAGAAAATATCTTTAAAAAAACAAGCTGGGTATTCTATCATAGGCCAAGCCCACTACTTTGTCACCTTAATTTCTAAATTTTAAGAATAATCTTGAATAAATTTAAAGGACATTTTTTTCTATTCCCTTCACTCTAGTTTCTCAGTTTAGGTGCCTGTGATTGTAATAATGGTGCTCTCAAAGAGATAGCTACTTAAGGGAAATTGTTAGAAGGGAGAAAAATTGTGATGTGATTTGGCTTCAACACATGGACTCAAGGAAGGTTTTGGCAGCTGCTGGTTCCAATTTAACTTCCATTCATCCCATTCTTAAGAGGAAGGTATATATAAATCCTCTCTATAGCACTTAGTACAAATTTTCTGCCTTTCATAATTAAAACAATTTGAGACCAACATTCTCATTTTCTGCCTTGATAAAGTACATTTCTTGTCAACTTTCATTACACAAGTGTAACAGAAAAAATAAAGGATACAAGCCAGAGGAAAAACGAATCAAAACATTCTGTCTAACAAAATTGACTATAGGTAGTAAAAATTACATTTCTGAAGAACAATACTTAAGGCATCACTTCATAAAAATTAACATGATGGAATATCCATTGCTTTCTTAGTAGTTTGTTTCATTATTATTCACTTTCACTGCTCAAATTCTGCTATATGCCCAAATTAAATTTGCCTCATTTCAGCTTCCAGGCATTAATTCTTATGATCCTTTTATATTCTGGATTGAAAAGCTCTTTACTAGCATCTTCATTAGTCCTTCTTCCTGAGGAAAACCACTTCTCAGTCTTCTTATTGATTTACCTTCTTAGCTGTAAGAAGTAATCTTCAGGTCTTAAATTATTTTGCTCTCTCTATTTTTTAATGTATACTTTGTAAATTATTATGGTTTTGTTCTTGCATAATGTCCGATACCAAAGTAAACTGAACCCTTCAATTCTCATTGCTACTGCCCTGCTTTTGCAGCTGCAGATGCTTTTTTTCTGCAGGCTGGAACAGAGCACCTTCTGGTTACTTGATCTCAGATCTCCTAAATGCTGCAAGGGTAGCTTCTGTGAGAGACATCAGGAGCCACTGCCATGTTGTACAGAGTCATTTTCAGCTGGCTGTGTCACATCTGAGCCCACCAGTGCCATTGGGAGTGCTTCTGTGATTAACATACTTTAAAAAGGATGAAAAATGTTGTGTAACACCTCTAAGAGAGGAGTGATAAAATGTGACAGAAACAACTCCGAAGACACCAAGGTCAGTGAAGAAGGAGAGGGAGGAGGTGCTCCAAGTGCCAAGGCAAAGGTTCTCCTGCAGCCTGTGCTGAAGACTGTAATGAAGCAGGTTGTTCCTTTGTAGTCCATAGAAGTTCACAGTGAAGCAGATATCCACTCAGCAGCCCATGGAGGATGCCAATGGATATACCTTGAAAGAAACTGTGGCCTATGGAGAGAAACCCACAGAGCAGTACTTCTTCTGACATCAAATGCAGCCCATGGATAGGAGTGACAGTGGAGAAGTTATGAAGGACTGTATCCTGTGGGGCTTACCCTAGCTGGTGCAAGGGTATGAGAAGAGAGGAATGGCAGAGAAGTGTTATGACCTGACTACAAACCCATTCACCATCCACCTTGTGTCATTCAGAGTGCAGAGGATGTAGAAGAGTCATGGGTAAAGTTGAATGTGGAGAGGAGGAGATGGGGGAAGGGTGGGTTTTGTTTTGTTTTTACTTTTCACTATCCTACTCTTTCATAAAATGACAACAAATTAATCTGTGCAAAGTCGGGTCTGTTTTACCCACCATGGCAGTAGGTGAATGGGATCTCTTGTCTCCATCTTGACTCCCTCTCCTGCTAAGGAAGAACAGTGAGAGGTTCACACCTGGTGTCCAGCCACAGTTAACTCACCACATCACTGATGATTTATTTTAACAAAGCTCTACATTTCAGAGGGAGCCAAAAATAACATGACAACAACCAGCAGAGGTATAGTGAAAAGATGGATCAGCATCCTTTATGGACAGCACCAGATGACCTTCCTTCTTGCCCAAGTGTAACTGGGAAATTATGTCTTTTAATACAGATATCATCAATCATCTTTCTTTTAATGTTGTCTTAGGTTTGTGGCAGAAGTTTCCAGCTCACTTTGGTACTTTGAGATGTCTGTAAACCTTGGGTTTTCAGCCATGGAACAAGGCCAATGGAACATTTCTATTTGCAAGGATGGGAATTAATAGCATATTTAGTTATGTAACATTCTAAAAATATTCTAAAGATCAGCTGTTCTAAAGAGAGGAGTGTGAAAGGCAGAACAATGAGAAAGCAATGGGAAAAAAAGTGTGTTGGCCAATTAAAGAGAAACACACACAATTTTGAAGCTGAATGAAAAGTTTTTAATAGTTGAAAAGAAAACCAGTGACCACTAAATAGTGGCTAGGATTGTGCTGAACCACAATTTCTACAGTGACAAATTTTACTTTAAATTTTTTTGTTTCAGGTTTGGAATTAAATGAGTCTCAACAACATGAACTGAATTGCCCTAGGGGAAAAGTAATTTGGGTCAGTTGAAATACATAATTCAGTTTCCATTCAGTACCTTTAATATATGAGTATTGCACATAGATACTTGGTATGCAATACATGTTGCCTAAAAAGAGTTATGTATAAAATGTATTATTATATTCTCAAACAGTGAAAACTTAGATAAAAATCTGCAAGTGAGTTTCTTTTTAGAGTGGAAACAAGCTTAGAACTGAGGCTAACTGGAAAGATCAAGGAACACAGAAGCTACCATTTGAAATCTTGCAAATAGTCTGAAAATTATTTAAAATTTTTGTGTAGATGGGTAGATAAAATACAGTAACCTAAATACATTGATTTGTGCATATAATGAAACTAAACCAGAAAATCATAAGATGTTACCTTCACTGAATGCCCATTGACACATACTTAGATTCTGTCCTTTCTTTAATTAGTTAATTAGTGCATTTTGTCTTATTCCATTTTTACTGGGTTTAAGGATATGAACGTTTTGATTTATTACTAAAAGGACCTATTTAAAGAACTGTTATTATTTATATTGTAGTTCTAGCTGTAGTTCTTCCATGACTTGTACTGTAAAGCTTTTATGTGTAACAATTTCTAGTTTAATCCTATAAATTCATAGATAAAAAAATTACTCATTAAAAGTAAAGATAAATTAGTCAGCATTTTCTTGTATAATGATGTTAAAAGACTGTCCAGAATGAATTACAGCATTGTAGTCTCTCTGGAACCACCTATTATCCTATACCTAATAGAGTGTTTAGATAACATATGGGACCTTAAAAATAAAATTACATTTAAGGCCTCCCAGAAGAACATCAGCCTGTCAAAGCAGTTGATTAGCTACTAGGCAGCAAATCTGGACTCTAATTTACTTTGAAAATCTGTACAGAGAGTAGGTAAATGAACTCTGAAACAAATAGAACAGACTTCTAATTGACATTTATGAAATAAAATCCTTGCCTACTGAAGTCAAACCTACAGCTGGCAGCATGTATCACTATTTGTTTTCTTGGTTAACAACTACCTGGAAAGAAAGAGACTAAAAGTACTTTTCCAATAACATGGTTAAGGTTAAAGTGACAAGTGATACACATTAATCCACCCCTTAAGGATTATTTGAAATTATGTATAAAATTTGCATTAAAAGTATAAAAAGAAGTCAGTGAATGCAGTTAAAGATGTTAGAAATTATAAGTGCTGTGGCAGAAGTTAGAAGAGATCAAGCAGAGAATGAAGAAGAAGGATGTATTCTATTAGCTTGTCAGTAAACATGAACATGATGGTTTGCTGCTCTGTGCTTTAGACTTTCCAACCTGTAAAATGAGGATAGTAATACCAGCTGGGAGAGATGGAAACTGCCAGGCACACTCACATGACAGGGTAATTGTACCTCCAGGGATCTACAGATGGTTTCCACAGAGCTGGCTCTAAAGGCCTTCCTGCAAAGAAAAGTAACATCAGTAACACAACTAGCAGACCAGTATGTCCTTAGGCATGGTGTCAGCTGATGATAACACTGGATCAATTGGCTCCTTCCTAGGAAGTCTTCACCACCATCTCCTGTAAGAGATGATGAGATCTGTGGTTAGTCTAAAATTATTCAGCACTCAGACTACCTACAGGAAGATTGTAGAAGGCTTCAGGTCTTCCAAATACTAAATTTCATAATTACTGAATTCACTGGTTTTGTTATTAAGGAATTGTTCACAGTGTTAGCCTCGTGCACAAGCAACACCTCAAGCATGACATCTCCACTTGCTTGCTGAGAAACTTCCCAGGCTCAGGCTGACAGAGGAGAATCAGCCCTTACAAGACACACCTCATCTGTTTAGCCGTGTTAAAACCTTCCTCCTATACCAAGATCTCTCTTTGCACTGCAAGCACGAGCAGTGCAAAAACCTTTAGGATCTAGAAATTCTCAATACTCTTCTTCAAAAGCTTCTCAAATGTACCTGGCCATGTAAGCACTCCTGCTCCATCCCAGGGTTAGAGATTTACACCAAGCAGTTTCTCACTGGAAAGCATGTCAAAAGCTCTTAGGTCAGGGCACATGATACCTTTAAGAGGTACATCTGGTACCATTCAAAGGGCATGAGGTTGAGACATGGTTGATAAGACCCTTCAATCTTCCAGAGTGGTGACAGGGGCTGGCAGAAAACTCTCGGGCACCCTGGACACCATGAGGTAGGTACCTGTGGGTGGTTAAGTGAATTGGGCCCCAAAGGCAGAAAAACTGGACTTCCCCATTCAACCCTGAAACCAAGTTGCAGAAAAAGAATGTAACCTTCTTAATTAGAGTTGTTTGTTCAGGATACTGAAAGTCTGTGAATTCACTATTTATTTATTTATTTTTATCTATAAAAACAAGCGAGAAGGGAGACAAAAAGACTAGAAACGACGGAAGAAAATTGAAGGTGGACACAAGACTGCAGTCTCCAAGGATAAAGACGTACTCCCTTAGATATTATTCTCTATATAATAGTTTTTCCAAGCAGCAGTCCTATTCGTCGTGATCAAAGACACCTTTACATCTTTAAAGCACCTTTAAGCAGAGGGAACGGTGCAGCAGCGGTGCATCCCCAGCATCCCCAGCACCCCTCCCCGCGCCCCGGGGCTGCCCGCAGGGCTAGTGGGGGGAGCGGGCTGCCCGCAGCCGGACACCAGGTGGAGCCCACGGCTTGTGTTTGAGCCGCCGTTCCGCCCTAGCTGCTTCTCTTGGAACCCTTTCGGTTCATTCATACATTGCCGCACAGACTGCGATATTTTAATGTGGAAATTCAGAAATAAGATGCGATTCGAAGTAAAATAAAATCAGAAAGTATTTTACACGCTAACATACCATCTTTCCCGTTGGGCTTTCATGCCACAGATGGATTTTTTAAAGCCACTGCTGCTCTGGTCTAACTGGACAAGTCAAAATGATCCTTTCTCTGGTTGGATCTGGCCCTGAATGAGATCACAATTGTAAACATATTAGTCAACGCACTCTAATAAAATGCACTTCTTTATTAGAAGTTACTTAATCTTTAATTCATAGAATTATAGAATCGTTTGGTTGGAAGAGACCTTTAAAATCATCAAGTCCAACTGTTCACCCTGTCAATCTGTCAATCAATCTGTGTTAATACAAACCTTGGTAATAGTACTGCATTAGGAATGTTAGGAAAATGGGATAAGTGGCAGCTATTTGGGAACAGTTATCAGAAAGAAGTCATATAAACGCTTGATCATATATATTTTACAGAATATATTGGACAGGTCCCTTAGCTTAGCTATTTTTAATTACATCTTAAAAGAAACTGAGATCTCTATTCTGACCACCTGGACAATGTTCTGATTTAAAGAATTTGCAAAGAGAAGAACCTGGCAAAGAAAGAAAATCCGGCTGCCAAAGGTTGCTGAGCTCTGCAGTGGGAAAAGAGAGCATGATTGGTAGGGAAATTGAGCTTTCCAGCCTAGAGAAACAGTTACTATTACACTAGACCCCCTGAAAGAAGAGCTAATTTTGAAAGTACCTGCTGTGTGCAGTTTTTGAGCCTGCAAAGGAAAATTCAAGCAGTAAATGGGCATGAAATGGGATTAGGTATTTTTATTATCATGATGCTTGCACTATCCAGTTTAGCCACATTTATCTTCCTGGAATAGTAGTTTCTGCACAACAGTTTTCCTCCACAGAAAGAACCACAAGCTACAGCCAATAGCTGAATATCACAATACAATAATTCAACAAAAAGTTACCTTTTTTTCAGGTTAACTTTGTGTTACAGCTGTATTTATGAATTTGGACAGCAAAATTTCACATCTGAAACCTTTGACAGCAACATACAATAGAAAATTCTACAATCCTAGATTGCTCAGAATGTATTAAATATATCACAACAGTAAACAGATATCACAACAATGGAACAGAATTTTCTGTGAAAAAGTCAGTATAGGCAGGGATGTCAATGTAAAAATCACTTACAAATTATTTGAATACACTAAATATGACATATATTTTCCAACTTAAGAACCTGTGGTTAAAAACTACTGGCAATTTTCACACAGTGTTTTGTACAGTTTTGCAAACAGTGTGACATGTGCACAGAAAACCCTTTAAAGTCTAACCTAAAAAAGTATCTGTAAGCATTTAGATTATGTATTACTGAGTTTACACTGACTTTTACATAGGATCATAGAATGTATGGGGTTGGAAAGGACCTCCAAATGTTCATCTACTCCAACCCCCCCTGCAAAAAGCAGGGGCATCTCTAACCATCAAACCTGGCCTTGAATGTCTCCAGGGATGGGGCCTCCACCTTCTCTCTGGGCAACCCAGAGAGCCTCCCCCCTGACCCCCACTGCACCATGGGCAGGGAAAGAAAAAAGGAGTTTGTTTTTTTAAAAAATTAAGGATACCCCCTCACAGCATGGAATGCATGCTAGCAAGAAACAATTCACACTGAAAAACTCTCTCCTGCTCTTCCAAGAGCTCCAATTGATGTCAGCCTCATTTGTCAGAGATGAAGACTGCTGGTCAGAGCCCACCCTACTATCTTGCATCACAGAAGGGAAAAAGCTTTACCTCGCCATAGCTCCCCATCAGCACTGCAGTTACAAGAGCTTTACCCCCAGCCTGTGTGTACACTGCTATCTGCTTCAGGGACTCATTCAAAAAGAAAACCCTGTCAGGCTGATTGATTACCATTTTGGTCTTTTCAGCACCTGTCCTTTTGCACAAATAAGTTTCCAATCAGTTATTGAATAAAACTTTTGTATTCAACAGACCAGAATTTTACTAACTGGTTGTCTCTTCATACTGTTGGAAAGCTAGGGTGTCTATCTGCAAATCAATCATAACAAACAGTTCTGTTGGTAGACAACCTGCAGCAGGAGTGTGGGTTTTTTTTATTACTCTGGATGACAACTGGATATGAAAATATTGTTCTATTCATTGTTCTATTTTATATATCTACATCATGTCAAGCCTAGCAACTTGCTGGAAAACTTAACATTTTCAGTGAATCTGTTCAGTCAAAACAAGTAACTAAATGTTCACCATCAGAAACTATTTCCCACCAAATGAGAAAGCTGTTGTCCCCTACCTTCTGTTCTTCATTGTAATCACTGCTTCTGTCAGACCTTGATATTCCTTGTCAGAAACTGGAGCCTAACAGGATAATCATTATCTCCTATCAGTTTTCTACCTGTTCTTTATCACTTCAACTGTCACATTTGTGTGGAAGGACAGCAGAACATAATGCTTCTACAGAATGCTGAAACAAAGGTCTCCTGCAGATTATTTCCTAAGGTAGTAAGTGATTACCCTGAGACAAGGCTTTAAAGACACCTGAAGAAAGAAAAGTGTTTAGGCAGTATATGAGCATAAGGTTGCCTTCACATCTTGGATTCCTGAGTTAATATCCTTAAAGAATTTGTGTCTGTCTGTGTCTCGCTGGTTTGAAGTTTATAGTTTTCAGTTTATTTAGAGGCTACTATGAGCATAAATCAGGAAATAAATACTGCCTTCACTGAATAGAAATTGCCTGCCTTCTACCTCCACCATATGCATAGTCTGTCCACCAGTTTTTAGGCACCTGCCCTGCCTGGAGTTTGGAGAAAGCTTGAAAAAAACTGGATGGAGGTGATGCACTAGGAGAGAAAACTCTCAGCATGGTGGCCCTGTTATCAGACAGGGTGAGAAAGGGAGTTGGAGGAATGTCACCTTCTACTCCTAGATTTCTCCACCTCTTTATACAGTAATATAGTATCTGAGACATCAAAGATAAATGTGGCAAGGGACAAAAAAATGTCTTCTACTGAAAAGCTGGGGGAGCATTTGTCCTTGAGGTAGTATTGACATGAACTGTCAAGAAAATCTAGACTGAAATGCTAATAAAAGATGAGCTATTGAATGTGGGCCTCATGGAGAAGTGTGTTTGCTCTGGATGACCATATGTGATTCCTGTTTAGTGTTAGATGGACTAATGGCTGACATCCACATGCATGCAGATTTTAAACCTTTTCCTTATGCAGTGTTAGTTATCCACACCACAGCTTCTGGCTCCCCAAAAGTGAGTTCTCTTGTCTGGAGGGTCTCAAGGCCTCTGGCAATCTCTGTCACTGTACCCACTGGCTCTGCTTGGTGATCTGAACCCTGAGAACTGTGCTATCCTGAACCACCTGCACTTAATCACCTCCCTCATGAGGTCCAGGCCTGCTTTTCTTCATTTCTTCTCATAATTAATTTTTGAAATAAAAAATTAAAAAAAAAACCCAACCCTTGGTAATTTTTTCATCACACAGAAAGTTTTCCACAGAACAGTTAATGCAGAAAATATGTCTGAAACTCCCCAATGGGGTGAATGTTCATCCTTCAGTGACCACTTAATCTGTAGTTGGTTCTGAACACCAACATGATGTGGTGCAGGTGTGGGTTTCTGCTTATGTCCAGTATCTTAGTTGGATACACATTTATGTGGATCAGAATGGCAAAGACCACCATCTTCTGCTTCAGACAAAGCCTGAGCATTTTCTAAGGTGCCATGTTTCTTTGGTCTACTTTCTAATACTTACTTGGCTTCCAGTAATGCCTCAGGTTTCTAATTCCAGAGAAGCTAGGCTTTTGCAGGCTGTTTTCACTGTCCAATAAGTAATGCACTAGTAATGTGGAAAGGATAAAACCTCAGGGTCATAAGCCATACTAGATCTGTGCAGAGCTGACATCGACGAGAGTTGTGCTCATGGAACAAGGCCAATAAATACTGGAGCTCTCAATGTTTGACTTCTAAATGTTTCTATTGGCTTTTCATGGATAGGCTTAACAGTATTATCTGTGCCCTTAACAGAATATTCAACAAATGAAAAATGTATCTGATAACCCACTCTACTGAATAGCCTGTCCTGACAGCTAGGGACTCTCACTCCAACCCTTCTACTGCAATGAACCAATTTTGCCAATGTCATTTTTCACCAACTGAAGACTTTTCACCTCATTTTTATCTCAGTGACAGCTCTTCTCCAGTAACCACCATTTACACTGATGACAATCTCCTTCCACCACATGCTCCACTTGTCAACATCAGCCCCTTTGTTAATATAAGAGTAGTTTCTGGGAGTTTTGCTCACAGTCTCACTCAAGTGTAACTGTATAAGATGATATGTATCTTCTTTCAAAAGCCTCATCTTTTGTGCTGCTTTATTCAGCCAGTTATGGATCTAGAAATAAGAGCCACATTTCCTGTTCAAAATATATTTATTTATTATCATGGATGTGTGTATTTCAGAGGATAGTGCAGAAGCAGTGATCCTTATTTCTTCTTATTGTATCATTTTCAATTAATTTCACACAAACTAAGGATGAAGTCCTATTTAACTCCTTTTTGTCTCACAACCCATCTGTAAAACATCCCTGGAGTGGAGCTTCAGTGTAGGTGTTAGGAAAGAAGAAAGGTAAAGATGCAAATCTTCAGGTGGGGTGTCATCAGTCAGTGGGGGGCCTCTGAACACTGGGGACATTTACTGGCATGAAGAATGTCCAACTGACCACTGTTATCACAGCCAGCAACAGGGGGACCTGCTTCATCCTCTGCTGATCAATTCAGAGATCCTGGCCATCACCCATTTTACCTCTTGTATGCCAGAGACATTTATTTGCATTTTAGAGTCCAAGGCCAAATACAATAGTTAAAGAGAAGACAAGGCAGGACTTTTTGAAGACTTTAAGGAAGGATTAGATAGCTACACTGATAGGGTACAAGTATGAGAAGGGCAAAATATGGGACTTCTGTATTGTCAACAGAGCTGTGGAGTCCAAGAAAAGCAGAGATCCTCAAAGTAATGAATCATGAGGAATAGAATCCTAAAAACTTCTTTTTTCTCCCCATGACATTTTTCCATTGTATTGCTTCCCCCTTTTCCTGTCCTCTTCTTGAGACCAGAAGTGTGCACAGAGCAACAGTTGTTTTCTCTGGTATTTTCAGTCAAGCAGGTATATATGGTGCTTTTTAACTGCTGCTTAACAATTGTTCTTTGAAAGGTCTATTAGACTGAGCCTCCAAAATGAGACCAGAAGCATACAGGCATATTTTGTGATTCTCTGTAGGCCTGGAAGATGAGGGGCCAGAAGATAGAACAGGATCAGGACATCATTGTGTGTCTGTAGTGACAAAATTTAGGCACATAAGGCACAAAATTATGAAATATAAAAAAGAATTGTAGGTGCATTTTGGCATTTCCAGGACAGGGTATCAACTCAGTGGTGGATGGTGATATCCACACTGAATTTTGGTGCTTAAAACAGCAGTCATCCATTACATCTATTTCCCTATATCCCAATAGTCATTCTGTGCTATTTAGTTTCTCAGGCAACTAGAGACCAAAGTGAGACACAGATCATGTGAAAACATGTTTGCATGGCTGCATGGTTTTACTTATATTTTTAACAAACACTTTGTTTTATGAAAAAATGCTATTTAATTAGCAAAATGAATCTAAGGAATTGGTCTCAGAAGAGAGTAAAATCATCTTTATATTGTTTAATTTAAGTGGTTGAATTCACCAGGGAATTCAAAAGTGTTAAAGGGGAAACTTCAAGTTGATAGTACCATATGCTCTGTGGTACTTCAAGAAAACAAAAGTGGGAGTTTTTGTAAGACCTTATGGTCTTTTTCTTTTTTTTCTCATGAACAAGGGAATAAAAAGAGGCATCAAAAAGAACGTGAAGTTTGTTTCCCATGAGTAACACACAAAACCCATTATTCTTTTCTTCTCCAAGTAACATATCCCATTGCATTTTAAGGTACTCTTGCTTAGGACAAAACAGAATTAATATAACGATATAATCATATTTATTTGGCAGAATAAAATCTGATGCAAATACCAGTAACATTTTTACTTACTTTTAACATAATTACTGCAGCTAGACACAGTAAAGTAACTAGGTATCAGCACTGCAACAACTAGCATTTTGACAGTCCTGTGTCATCCTGGCTATAAAAAGCAATACTAACAATATAAACATCCCCTTACTGATGCTCTTTCAGAAATGGATTAAATAGACAATCAAGTTCAATGGTTCTCTGTGGTATGGAATTGTATACGGCATATCTGCCAAAAGTCATTGCTACATATTCAAAATCATGTTATTACTTCCCTGTTAGGTCTTGAGGACAGACTAGTGTTCAGCTGGTTTTATCTAGTCCATCTTTCTATTTATATTATATTACATTAATATCTAGAATTCCTATCGCTGTTTGTTTTTATCATCTGAAATTGCAGAATGAAAATAATCGGAATCCTTTTGAGACTCATTATTTTTAAAGTTTTCATGTTGATTTTTGTTAGTCAAGAATGGTTTGAGTAAATTCAGGACTACATCTTTTCCTGGTTGAAACAAGACTCTTCAACTGACTAAAACTGCCTTGATTTCACAACATTGCAGTTTAATCATAAAGATAAGGAGGTACATGTCCTCAGTTTGCTTTATCACTAGCAGAGATACCATTTAGAACATCACTTAGAGATTCTGCCTAAAAGTCTATTGTGCAAGTTTTGTGAAATTTCTGTCACCACTTTAGTAGGTGATATCCTACAGCTTCACCATTCTGTATCTTGCCATTCAGAACAGGGATGTCTTTCGTGACAATTGGAAAGAAATCTGTGAACCTGTACCTGTTTTTAAGTTGCTTCCAGTGCTTTTTATTTGGTAAGAAGTTAGAGGCATTTTCAAGTTCAAATAGTCCAGGACATATAATGACCTGCCTGAGCACTGTCTTGCAGTCGTGCATGCTGCTTGACTCATCAGAATCTTCCCTAGCATGGTTTTGGTCCATGCCAACCTGCACCTTTCCCCTTGGTGCTGTAGCATGGACAGATAGACAAATGTACAGGTAGGTAGCTTATTATGAAGCACAGGCTTGGTACCAATTCTAATACCAAGTCTTAGCAAAGATGACCTATTTTGCCTGGAAAGATTATCTTTATGGATGAAAATCACATTACGCTCAGGTAAGACTCACTCAAAGCAGTAAAAGAAATCTTTCAGTTAATGCTCTTTCCTATAAGGGCTCTGCTACTGAAGTACAGAGACTGGCTATGTAGAGACACCCCATTTGTAAACAGCTTCTTGTGCAGGCACTTTGACAAAGGTTCTTCTCAAAGTGCTAAACACAGAGTCTGTTATGCTACTACCTTGTACACTTCCCTATGAGTGTTGAAAGGACAGAATTCAGTAAGACCCTCTTAAAAATAATCAGTACCCATTCTTCCCTTGCCCACAGGTGCATTAGCAGTTCCTTTCCTATTACACAGCCAGCCCCATTTCCCACTCTCAAGAGATAGTCACCAAGCTGCCCTTTTGCCACATTGGTATATGAGAAATGCCCTTGCATAGTGTGGAAGGAGGGTACTGTGTGTGTGACTGCTGGAAATGCTCTTGGGCCAAGTCTGGCAACTGATAGAGGTACTGGGGTGTTTGGTGCAGCAATATGCAGGCTGTGTGGACCTGAACCTATTGAACGCATATTCACAATTGTCTACTTGATCTTCAGGTCAATGAGTTAAATTCCATTGTAAGTCTTTATAATCAGATATGTGCCACTGCAGCCCTGAGCCACTCAGGCACTGGAAACCCTGAAACCATCAGCCTAGTACTGCAGGAATATGCCATGCCATAGAATGCCTGTAAAGCAACCACCTTTGTGTCTTTTTATCACATCAAACGTGATCGTCCCCAAAATTCTAAAAATCAAACAGAAATAATTTTGTCAAGCATATTTTTTTCTGAACACAAGCCTTCTCCGTGGAGGTACAGTAAATTATTCCTTGTCACTGAATTGGTTTACATTTACACTTCAAAACTGTGAGGAATAAATCTGACAGCTATTTGATCTTTGCATGAAAATGGACTTCAAAGCTGAATGTGGATTTCTGTTCATTTTACAGCTACAGATTTCCAGCAGAAAGTGATTATGCCTCTGATTACTGATGCCTATTGTAGTAGCAGTTTCATCTGATGCTTTTTTAGAATTTAATCATTGTCTTTTGTTGACCAATACAACAGTACTGACAGCTTTGCACTACATGTGTAAGTGGCTAGTGTAATTGAAAAACAGACTAAATCGATGGGATTCTTTTAATGCAGTAAAACATGAATAGGAGAATAAAAATGTCCTCGATATCTGGATGTGTATTGTTACTTTGAAGCTACTCCAGGCTACCACCACCGTAGGATCAGAGGAGAAGCTAACACCCACTACTTTAAATAATGATCGGATTCATTTTTCTCATTATTTCTCATTCATTCTATTTTGAGCACCACCCCACTTGATGTTATAATTAGTTCTCTAAAAAACCTTTTGCAAAATAAATTATTCCAGCTCTGGAATATGAGAGATATGACAACTATGTGTGTGAAGCAGAAGAAACAAATCAGTTGTCAAAATTTGCAGCAGGGACCCAAGTTTAATTTGAATATTAGTAAGAAAGGCATGCATACAACTTCCTCCTTATAAATGAGAATATAAACTGAATGCATACATTTTCTAGTTATGTTAGCATCTGATTCAGTACAATGAATCTTTTGAAGCCACATGTTAATGGATCCTTTTCATTGTTTGGGTTTTTCTTAGGTAATGTCAAACGCAGGTACTCAGTCTCAAACATAGATGCAAGTTCATAATCAAAACATAGAAGGAAAACAGTGATATTTGCTGTAAATATTTCTATTAAAAATAAGCTTAAGGAATTTCTCTTAATCTATAAGCATTTTTAACATATTCAAGATTTTTTTTTAGCAGAAGGGCTGTAAACATTTGTACAGTAAAGACCCTTTTGTTCCTATCTTGTCTTTCATATTTCCTAGCTTCCCTTCCACCTCTCCTGCACTCTATGGGCTCCTGATTTTGCACACTACTCATCCCATGGGGAAATACAGGGTGCTTCTCTTTCCTGCAGTACACAGCAAAAATGCACTTTTAACAGTCAGAGTCTAAAAGGCCTCTAACAAGGTCTCACGTGGCAAGAACAGCACCCAGTCAGCATTCACCCACCAGCAGATATTGCCTATACAGCAGTTATTATATTTATGAGATTTCCATGACACCCAGAGTGGATAAAAGCCTCCAAGAAAGGTCATCCCTTCTTTACAAATTCACTTGCAGGAAGGATTATATGCACTGGACAGAAAGATGGTTCAGAGTATGGGCTCTCCAACCCTGATCCAGGAACAGAACCCGGTCTTCAGTGCAGCTCACACAGAGACAAAAGCAGACTGACCAGTGTATTCAGTGATTTCAGTAACTGTGCTCCAATATTTCATAAAATTGAAAACAACTTTGAGCTCTTACAGCTGGCTCTTGGTTTAATGATTTAAAGGATCATGGCATTAAGACTAGATAACTTGGTAGCATGGCATAACCTTCTAGTTTTCCTCCTTTCTTGATGCTCCTTACTTCTGCAAAATGAGTTTTCAACCATTTCCCTTCCAAGAACTGCATGTTCCCAGAAAACACTGCAGAATAAGGATGTAATTCAGAATGCTACACAATATGGGCCAGGTTGCTCTTTGCTAAATAAAAACGGGGTACCACATTTATTTCAGCTTTTCCATTTGTCTTGCCAATGTTTTTTCCAGTGGAAAGAATTCAGGTGTTCCTCATTATCCTTCTGAGCTGTTCTAGCAAATAAAAACATGAAATAAAATTAAGTCCTTTTCATTGGACAGTGTTTTAATGACTCAAAGAATATAAAGTCAATATTAGTATTCATGTCACATTCAATTATCTCCCTACCATGTTCCCCCATTTGCTTTTCCATGTGTTGGTTCATCACACAATGCTAATTAGGTCACTTCAAATGGACTATAATTGACAATGGCATTTTTGCAGGTTTATATTTTCACACAGAAAATCTGAGAATAAATTAATGACCAGCAATTCTGACAATTACGGTCAATTAAATTTGTCAACATCACGATTGACAAAATTAATCTATATTTAATATTGAAATCTTGACATTAAGAATGCAGTCTTGGCAAGTAACCAGATTTAAGTGACAAATATGTAATACTGTATCTAAAGGACTCACTCTCAAATGATATGTGCTTAAATACCAGTATCTTTTAGATCCAATATGCTGTCAATAGACAACTAGCAAAAAACCCTACTGAAGCTCACATACACCAGTGGAAAAAAAAATATTGTCTAATTAATTACCACACCACTGTCTGGGCTTTAATGGAATGTACAGAAAATTCCAGTGTTGGGTTTTGAGTGTTTTAACTGCATGCATACTGTATCTAAAACTTTATATAACAAAGATCTCTATAACATGTCTTTCTTCATTCCTCAACTGGCTGGAAATAATTACAGGCAAACTGCAAGATACCTTTGCAATTTACGGACAATGTTTAACTTTAATCTTACATTATTAGGTCCATGCACCAGAACTACAGATTTCGTGCACTCTTCTGTGCAAGCTAGGTGCTCTGGTAGCAATCTTCCCCTCAGGCTGCATGTACCTTACAGTCAGCATTAAAAATGAATAAATACATCAGAATTAAAACATGAGAACAGATTACTGTGGAAAAATAAATTAGAACACATTTCAGCAAACAGGGTTTGTCATATATGCATAAAACCACCAACCACATTATGAAGGTTTCCTTCCCAAGAAGCCTCAGAAGCAGATTGTAAACCAAAAACTGGGCATGACTGGCAGCAGTTTTCCACTGATGGATCTGTACATAAAAGGAAAAGTTAATTAATTGAACTTCATTTCAGGAAAAAAAAAAAGCCACCAAAAAACAAACTGCTATTTGAAATCCTGTTTATTGTTGCTACCTTTTGCTTGACTACATTTTGCCCTGGGGATATACACAGGTCAAATAGTTGCATTAATGCAATTCAGACAGGCTTCTTGAAATTAATCCCCCACACTTTGCAACACCCAGGGAGACTTCTGTCTTCTGTGGTCATTTGGAAGTCATTAGTCAAGCTAAACAGCCATGAAAAGCATTGATGGGACAGGATAGTAAAGCAGACACCAAAAAAATCCTTATTATTCAGGATATATTAACTGTGTGTTTAACATGGAACTAGTGTTACATCAACTGTAAAGCAAAATGGCTTGGCAGACATTGATATAGTTGGAACTGTATTATCATAGTCAAATGCAAATTGAGGATAATAGCTGGCAAATCTGAGAATAGATTTCATTATTTTTCCAGGCATGTGCTTGTATGTGAACAGCATATTCCCATATTCATGTTAATCTAAAGTACCTAGTTTGGCTAAAAAAAAATTAACAATTCATTACAGCACTGACTTTCCTGATTGAACTATGGGGCCTAAGACACTATTTTCACCTGCCATAAAATCTAATTTAATTGGAAAATAGAAAAAAAAAAATGCATGTGGCCTTTATATCACTTCTTGTGTTTTTCAAAATACAAGACAGTATGTAATAACATGATGTCTAAGCAAAATCTAATATTTACAATGTTTTGTAGGAAATATTTTTATCTTACTTTATTTAAACCATTGGAATAGATGAAGAATGCTGGCATGTTCCAGGGATAAAATTTATCCTTAAATTTTTATTAGTATTATTTGCATTAAGAGAGTTATTATTTGCATTAGAGTGCTTAAGAAGTTCAAAAGAAAGTGCTCTAGATGAGGTAGTCTTATAGTAGAGCAGAAACATTATTTATTTAAAAACAAAATTAAAGTCACTTTAAAATTATCAACTGCAAATAAAGTTGGGGAGAAAGCAAAAGAACACACTGAAACCCATTGTAGGCAAAGAACTATGCAAGAAAATGCCAGATTTTCAGAAGAGTTTCACTTGCAGAATCCCACATTTCATTTGCAACACAAAGCAATCAATATTCTTGGGTCCTGAACAATTCCAACAGTCTGTTTCCTTCAGTCAGGTATTTCCTCTTGTCTATTCTGATCGTGTTAGAGGAGAGGTGGGAATCCTTCTGCCTATGATCTGCATCACTGCTTCTGTCAAAGCAATGGTGATAACTGCATGATGTCAGCTTATTCCTCAATGAAAATGCAAGGTAAGCACAATCATTATAAAGCATGATGAGAAATTATATAAAGAGTTATTTGATCACTGACAGTAAATATATCCTCCACAACACTACAAAAATAAGACAAAAATTCTCCTATATGTACAGACTGCAAATCTTGCATTTCTTCAAAGGTCAAAAGTGAGGAACCAAAAAAATGGTCAATTAAGTACAGACTATGTCCAGAACAAAGGAGACTAGTCTGAGTCTCCAAAAACACCTCACTTGATTCTTCCCACATACAATTCTAAATATTCTTTGACTGCAGCCTCTTATGTCTTTGTCACTTTTCCTTAGATCCAACCACATCTCTCCTGGAAAGAACCACCTCTGCCTAGCTCTTGCCATAATTTATACAGTAGGAAACAGGAGGGCAAACTCAACAGACTTTCACAGGGTGTTGAAAATTACTGTTAGAAGAAGCAGACCTCAGAGGCTGGCATTGAGAAGCTAGCTAGGCAGGCTGACACAGCAAAATGATGCAAGCATGACTAGATCTGTCTTCTGTAGCACTTTTAGGGGAGTCTTTTGTGTGTTCAAATGGAAACTCTGGAACCAGAGTTATTAAAATTATTCTTGGTAGTTATGCAGCTGCTGCATTTGAGCATGGCATTAGAAGAAGGCTGTTCTGTTCCAGATATGCTCAGCCTTTAACATTGACAAACACTGTTTGGCTTTACAACCAGTTTGCTCAGCTGAATCAGTGTTTTTTGATAGAGGTCTTTTTATATTTCCTGGAGAGCATTCCAGCCCCACCTTCTAGAAATCAACACTGGTAACACTTAACTGAAAAGGACATTGTGAAAATCAGTTTATTTATGTTTGTAAGATTATTTTGAAACCTCAGATGGATGCTGCAATCAAAGTACAAAGAACATATTACTGTTTACATCTAAACTTATAAGGAAATAATTAGGATGCTATTTAAGAGCATGTATTATTTAATATTTTAATCAAAGAATGCAGATGAAGAACCTCACTGATCATAGCATGAAAAGTGTAATACCTATCCTGAGGGACGAGGAGGAAGCTTTGAAGTTGTCACAATTATACAAAACACTCTTCAATACCTCTGCAAAGTTGCACAAAAGATGAGGCTGAATAATGCTTTCATATAGATAATGTTTCTTCAGATAGAAACGAGCACTTTGTAGATGGTGTCAATAAGATATAAATACAGCCTCTTGAGTCACACAAACATGAGAAAATTACAGATAACTGTGATCTCCAGGGAAAGGTCTACATCCAATATTTTTACAGCACGGTTGATGCATGGCAGCCTGCAGCCATCTATTCTCCAAGGAGTAATTTTCTTTTGCTATTACAAGCTGCATGGGGCATGCAACAATTCTCTATCACTCCCGCTTGTTTGGGATGAACAGGAATTCCCTCAGCAGACCAATATGTTTTGAACTGCCCCCACCAGCTGAAATATTATTTTTTTTTGGCTTTCTAAGTGCTCCTATCAGGTTAGAAGCAAGCAATGAGAAACAGATTCAACCAGTGAGAGGCCCTGTGAGAATTAAACACATATTACCAGCTCACACACCCAAGGGTGACTCTAGCTGCTGTCTTTGCATACTGAATTTTCTACTTGCTGGCAGGGCAGCCAGAGAAGAAGTCTTTGTGTAAACACAGCATTATAGGAGGTTCTATAAAGAAAAATAACTATGCCCCAGCCAAAAACAGTTCAAGAGGTAAGTGGAAATAATTTACTACAGTTTTGGTGGCATAGAGCTAAGTTTGTGTGAACTGAAGATGCAAAAAGGCAAGACCACCAGCTTGGAAAGGCAGGACTGAATGTGGAAATACTTCATGACATGTCACGTCCGTATCTTCTTAAAAGATTTAGTCATTATCCTCATTTGGCCTAGGCTTTCATCAATCCCAGCTGTCCCCAACATAACACATATACTACTAAAAAAACCCACTACAGGAACTCTGCAAGCAGGTGTAAATACTTGCAAAGACACAGCCATAAAAGATAATAGAAAATGACTAGCTTATCTTGAGTAGAGAAATGTGAATATGAAAAACTTCTGTCGATTTTTTTCCCCAAGCTTTTTTATCCTTATTTTTTAATAAAACTTGAAAAACAGTTGAGCTGCTTGTATTCCAGTTCAACAATTTTCAATGCTACCTGCTTTCTAGCAGCACTCACAGAACTCAGTCTAGATTTTCAAAAGTAGCTAAGTGAAATGAGAAGCACGGGTTACACTAACTTGTAATTCTACCTCTGTTTCTGAAACACTTTAACACTCCTGAAGATCTCACATTATTTCTTCTTACCATCTTTCATTCTCCTGCAAAGTATTGCATGGGGTGGAGGCCAGCCAAAAGCCTCAGCCTACATGCTTCTCTAGCAATAAGTAGCTAAAACAGTGAAGGAGAGACAAGAGTAAATGAATCTGTTGTGGATTTTACTGGAAGCACAGTGGATGCTGGTCTGGGATTGCAGGGACAATGTAAACTCTGTGCAGAGCAGGGCAAAAGGAAAGGGCACAGTTCCTCACCTTTGTGCTTCAATCTGAAGTCTCTGATGTGCAGCTCCACTGCAGTCAGAAAATATCTTCAAAATAACAAAGACCAAATGATCTGACCAAGAGCCACTTCTAGCCACTTTTTCCCTCCATTAAGGATTTCAAATGTTTTCTTTATTGTGCATTGCATTCCCTTCAGATTGCCTCCATCGGTATTACTGGAATAATAGAGGTTTCTTGAATAGCCCAAAGGAGGAAAAGCCCCTTTCTATAGCTGTGCCTTTTGAAAACTAAATTTATCTGGGGCTCCAGGACATACTTTCAACTCTGGACCTGAATTTTCTTTAATTATGTTTGTGGCTGCTTGGTTTTCACAGCAGTTTTTCATGCCTATAACTATTTTCCTAAACTCATTGCAAAACCAATCATATAATTTTAAAGCATTCAGAAATGAGGTCAGCTTCTGGCAGATCATGTGGTTCTGACTTTACTGAACCACTGTTCTGTGATCAGCTCCGTATGTGTCATCCTTCTGCTGTGCAATTTTATTTTCAAAGTCTAAAGATATCATTAAAGTGACATGTCTGCATTCCAGTATAAAAGGCTGAGCACTTTTCAGTTGAGAAAAAAAAAAAGTCACAAATTTCTTAACCATTAAAGATACACAGAACATAATTGCTTTGTGATTACTGTTTAATCATTGGAAACATCCTGTTTGGTCCTTGAGAGAAGAAAGCTTCCAAGAAGAAAAGAAAAATATTATTGCAGACATAAAGCTGCAGGTTTCCCTAAAGCATACCAACAGCCCTCAAGTTTTGTACACTTTTCATTCAGTCACCTTGACTCCTAATTTCCCAAGAGAAGGCAAGGTCTAAAACAATAGCTTTCATATCATTGTTTTAAAGCAATAGCAAGAAGCATTTAAGCTAAATATTTAGGTCAAAAAATCTTGCTTTATGATAGAAATCTGTGAAACAGTTGCAAAGCCATCATTACTTGGATGTTTAAGGGAGCTTCTCATAAGAGAGAGGTAATGAAAAGAACTTGATTTTGCAGCCTGAATTACCCTAAAGTAAGTTTGTCAGCACACAGAGGTTTTTTTTGCTTTGTACACTGTGTCTTTCCTAATGTAATCAGCCAGTACTCAAGCACTTTTAAGATAATAACAGAGTGGAAATATTTCTGAAAATAAATAGCTTCCAAAATATTATTAGTTATCAAGATTAATAAGAAAATGTTCTTCAAAGTAATAGTAGAGTTCAGATTATTGGAATACTATAATCTTATATATTTTGAGTTCAGTTTCATCTTTTCAAATCACAAAAAAAAATAAGTTCTTATGCATCAATGTAAAAACTGAGACATCTTTGACACTGCCTTTGATACTATCTGCAAATGGCCTATTGGAATCAACAAATTAATATTTAAGACTTGTGGTTAAAATGGTGTCATCCAGATCTAACTAACTGAGGGAACTTGATAAAGATCATTGAACTGTCAGCCAAAAGACAATTTCATCCTTCCAATTTAAATAGAAAAGGCTCTTTGAGACTTTCACATCTTTCGTGACTATCTAAAAACAATTTAGAATTTATTTACTTGGTTCTGTAAGACCAAATATTTGGTAACCCAAAGATCAGAGTATCAATGAAACATGTTTTGAAAAACAGGTATCCTGTTACCTGTAAACTGTAATTTAGAAATTATCTAAATTCCACACTAGCAATTTCTTTATGTCTTCCTTGCATAGGGATATACAAAAGGTTGAATCAACAACTGATCATCTTTTAATAGCACTTACAATGGAGTTTAGACCACCTACACTAGACATTTTTTGCAGACCATACACAACATAAATCCCTTTGATCTGTCATATACTTTAAAGAAAAACAAACCACCAAAGTATTTCATTTACTATTATAACGGACTCCATTTTTAAAATGAAAACACGGAAAATACAATTTAATTAAAATTAGTACAACAAATCTTACAAGGTCAGCACAGACCTTTTATCACAAGTGTCAGTTTCACTCTTTCCAGTTTTATAGGAATTCATTTCTTTTACACATTTGAAGAAACTATCTTCATCTCCCAGTTTAGGGTAAGCTTCTGCAGATGTACTAAGGGTTCTTCTGTGACAAAGAGCTGCAAAACCTGCAACCAATCTTTGCAACCCAATAGCCCAGCCATGCAAGAGTTGTTTCACCACGTGTGCTAGTGTTCATAAGCATTTTATCTTTCCCAGCAGTCATAATTACCAGCTCATCAAGTCATGACTTACCTCAGTGTAATTCTTACCAAGGAAACGTCCAAGGGCCTCTGTTTTAAACACAAGATTCACTGAAATTTCCCATGTCTTCTCTGAAAATTGAAAAATTACATGAGGAAATGTTTTCTGTTTTTCTTTATGTGTACCTTCAGTGTTAACCACATTCAGAGGTAAGGTTATATGTATTTGACCTCTACAGTTTAGGCAAGTGTGCAAAGCAATGAGGGCAACTGCACTGCAATTAGGTCTAATTCTTTTCATTTACTACAGCATTAACCTGGCTTTGATTTAGACAATTTTAATGTGTCTGAACTTAGGTAAAGCAATCTCACTTTATATTAGGTGGTTCCTATAAAGACCAAAATTAAATACTTAAATTTACAAAATTAAAAAAAAAAAAATAATAATTATGTATTCATGTCAAATTTTCAGAGTAATAGAAAAAAAATACTTTATGTATTCATTTTAAGTTTGCAGAGTAATGTATTAATAATAAAGTAAAATTCTAATATAACATATGAATAAATATAAAGACATTTCAGAAAGACTAATGTATGGTGATCCAATACCAAAATACTAATGTCAAGGAACTTTGTTGTAAAATAGGAAATTATATAGGAATGTGTTGAAGCAGGAAATATGAAGTCATACAGCATTGCTATTGTGTTTAAAGGGAATTTCAATCCCGTTCTGTGGATATACTCTGAAATTATGTCAAAAAGAGGTACTTCTGAGGTAACTGTTTACTGAACAATCAAGTTGTTTAGGGCAATAAAGGAGAGCCCTGACTGTGAAGATGTTATGATACTGAGTGACTGGAATATAAAATGACAGGGGAAATTCAGTGTAGATGAAGGAGAACCTAGAGAAAAAAAAAAATTAAAATATTTACATAGGAATGAACTTTGAGCTGACAAACACCTCTTCAAATAAAAAAAATAAAAGGGGGGGGGGTTATAACAGACATAAACAAAAATAGACAAATAAAAAAAACCCAAGAGAGAAAAAACACACAAGGGCCCAATAGTTAGCTGATGAAAGGATGAAAGTCACAGAACTTCAAAGATCAGGTAAAAACTCTAACAACAACAAAAAAAAGTTATATGTATATTCACTGTCTTGGTCTTAGCCTTGTACTCAGAAAATGATTTGTAAATTAGCCATTCTGTATTGAAACAAATGATAAAACATTGGTTGGAATAGTGTTGCTTTGTTTTTTAAAGCAGAGCCCTTATCTTCTTCTTATTCCAAATTAGAGCCAAACAAGTTGGAGTTCCTTAAATTTCCTACTGAAATATTCTACCAAATAAACCTTTGTTAAAGTCAGTCTGGAGGCCCATCTAAATTTTGCTTCCTTTTTTTTTTTATTTTTTTTTTTTTATTTTAATTAGGACATGAACAATCAAGAGATGATTATAAACTTGAGGTTGGTAAGTTTGTGAAGTTTCAGAGTTCTTGTTCTCTAGGGACTTTAGCCACTTCACTCATTTCATCCATTCCCCCATATACTCAAATTTATTCATATTTAAGGCCTACTACTCAAAGTCAATATTTTGTTTTGTAGGTATTCTAAGGAAGCTTGATAAGGAATTTTAGCAAAATAGAGTATGGGTGGTGGATGGTTATCTTAGTATCCATAAATAGATGACAACTTTAGGAAGACCCCTGTACTGACGAGGTAGAAGAGAAGGTTATTTAAATGTGAAATACTTTTCTGTGAATCTTGGTGTGAGATAAATGTGGAAACTGAAAGTTGTTTTGATTTGTTCATGAGCACCAAACGTTCATGTAGGCAGCTGAAATACAGCAGATAAATTGAAATGTATACATGGCTGGCTGGTTGACACATGAAGAATTATAGGAATTGTAATGAATTGTAATGAAGTAACAAACTGATAAATCTGGTTGGTTTGAAGAATTAAATAATTAATCTACAGATTAAGTATCATTATCCATTGTTTGCTCTTGATAGCAGCTCTCCCAGAAAACAACGATGCACTATGTTGAAGTAGCTACTTATATGTAAGGCACAGTAATAACTAAGAGAATTAGATATTTCACTAAGCATTTCTTAAGAACCTTTACACCTATGACTCAGTGTGTAAAAAACTCTAAATAACCTTTGCAAATGTCTTTGAACATGCTGCTTGTACAAGTTCTAAATTTCTATGAGATTTTAGATTTTAAATTATTACAATAATTCAGTAATATTGACAGACTTGTAAACATGTATCCTTACTTTTGACAGACTCTAAGTTACCTGAATGTTATTTTAAATATCATCCCTCCTTTTTATTTCACACGTGACTTTCCTTTTACTATAATGGACTTTCTGCAGACAACAGCAATAATTTTATTTTTTTTTTCTTAGTGGATTTAAAATGGTACCATTTGATGTAAGACATTTTCATTATCTCATATTTAAAAGCATATTTGCAGTAACTATTTGAAAAAAAATGTATATATTTCATGACTACTTCTACTTTCCTGACCTTCTGAGTGTCCAAACATATCATTTATGTATTTATAATTGTAAATGCATGTTTTAGAGACAATGAATCAATATACAAATAAAATAGCATGTGATAATTGTGATGTGTCTGCCTGAACTAACTTTATATACCTTGCTACCATTAATTATCACTGAAATGTGGATATGCTTAAGGGACAACACTTTTATTTCATTTCCTGATCAGAGTAATTCAACAAAAACTTTTCAATTTCACTCTGATGTAAATATGATATAAGCCTATAAAGATATCTTTTTTTATTCACTGAAAGATGCTTTACACTTGTAATATTTCTCTTCTGTGGAATTCTATAGAAAGAATACTCTTAAATTAATGGGAAAATCACAGACCTCCTGTATTCACATACATAGAAGATGGCATTTTATCAACTACTCTGATACATTGTAATGGTAAGCTTGGCCAACCAAATAGGTTAACCAACTGAAAAGCAGATAACTTCTTTTCTTTTAAAGCTATCATATAATGAAATGAAATTCTCTTTATTCTTAGGTCAAGAAAGTTGTAGAAATATTTATTAAAAAGGCAGTGTAGTAAGATTGCATTTGAAATATATTGATAGAAAAACAAATCTTTACTACCTGGAAAGTATTTATGCCAGTAGCAGTGTTTCTCTGACTTTGAATAAATATCTATAAATAAATAAGAATGATTACACATCAACTAATCGCTGCAGAAATGTATGCATACTTGTGTGCAATAAAGATGTTTTCAGTTGCTGTTTTAAATAACAGTTTTAACAGTCTTTGTCTAGGACTTTTTAATACCTTCAGAAGTCATAAGCTAAATTTCTTCAGTAAAATATTTTTTTAAATACACTTTCATTCAATACTGAAATACATGGCAACAAATTTTCCTTAGTCATGCTACAACTCAACTTTTCATCAAAATTTCACTTCTTTAATATCATCAGCTAAATAATATTTGCAATTAAAACACAACAACACACTCTCAAGAATAATGAAATACTGCTAATAAAAAGCTTCACATAACATTTTTTAATACTTACAAAAATGAAAAAAATATATAATTCATATAGCTACAGCATGAAATTATAAACAGATCTATCATTTATCTTAACCAATATGGAAATAAATACATTGAGGTTTTATTCAGATATGGAATTAAATTAATGATCCAATATTATTACATTTCATTAGTTAAAAAATGACACCATTGTCAGAATAGAAGATTAACACAATGTTGTAGAGGAAAAATATATCCTTTTTTTTTTTTTTTCCATTATGATGTAAATTATCTTTACTCTGGGAGATAAGTAGGCACACTGGAAAATAAGTTATAAAATAAAATATATTTAAAATTAAATATCTTTAGTTCCATAACTGAAACCTGATATTTGGAAATTTAAATAATTCTAAACAGTTTCAGTTTGAAAACATAGCTTCTTATTACCCAATCTATTATTTTCTATCCAGTCATAACCAAAAAAAAATTCCTTATCTCCATAAGTAAATATGCCTTTTTAGTAAAGAACAAAACACAATACCTAAACTAGTATTTTGTGAAGTAACAATCAGTTAAATTAATTTAGATTTTACTGAGTCCTTATCCTTAGCTTACCTTAGAAATGAGTTCTCCAGCATACATTCCTCTTGGATGCCTTTGCAGCACATTTCTACTCTGCCAAGACCATGCATACATATGCTTTGGCTTTATGTATATCATTCAAATGGAAGTATGTTATGCTAAACAGCCTTAACACCACAGTGTAAGAAAATTGTGAGTGGAAATGAGAATACTGTGTTCTTGAAGAGCTTCATAAAGCATAAGTTATTAAGTAGGCACTGTCTTGAACCCAGTTTCAGTTAAATAAAGCTGAGAGCTCGTCAAAAAGTTGAAGTGATAACCTAAGAAATTGACAAAATTAGTATATTATTATAAGTAATAAATAGTTTAACCACAAAATTAGATAGGCATATATGCTGTTGTTTCCTCTTTAATCAAATTAAAGTCTCTCTGTTGTAGACATGGATGTGTAATCATATTTCCATAAATAATTATTTAAATTATAATCTAAACATTCAAATACTGTTAATATTTAAAATATACTCATTGATGTTGTGCTATAGTGTAAAAGCAAAAAAAAAAAAAGTAAATGCTGCCACAGGTAATTATTAGTGGCTTAGCTGTCAGTTAGTCAAATCAGTTAAAAGACCAATTACTCTGACGATACACAGGTTGAAAGGCTGGTTAAAGTAGAGTTCTTTGTTGACATTAGCTCATGTTTGGTGAGTTCTGATTCTGCTTGGGTTTTTTCCCCTGAGAATTATTATAATGAGGATATTTTGCATTTGATTTCACACACAGTAACTTGTTCTCAGCTTTAATCTCTTAATCTTGCTTAAATCCTTAAAAAATGCACAGCATATAATGAAATTTAATAAATTCTGCATTACATTTCTTACTGCAAAAGCAAAGGTTTAAATAAAGATACAGATAATAACACAAAACATTTCTTGCAAACTTCCTTTTCTTTCATACACATCTATGGACTGCTGAGTAAGTTGTATAAGAAATTCTACATCCAAAAGATGGCAAATTCCTCTTGAAAGTTCTACATTCAGAGAACAATCATATCCACCTCATGGAATATGTTTCCCTTCAGAAACATCGACTCTGAGGTGATTTTTCAGATGAGTGTGAGCAGTCTGGAAGGACATATCAGTCAGATGAATAGCCTGCTATGGCCTGATGCTGTTGATTCACTCTCAGAGAACATTACTATAGCATTAATTACTCTCAAAGACTCATAATACCTTATATTTTTTCTTTAGTTTTGTTTAAAATATATATTTGCACACATGAATTATAAATCTACAGATGTAAATTAGAGAAGTATGGTAAGGTTTCTAAAAGTATCTCCCCAGTCATTCAGAATAATACTCTTAATTTGTTCATGTGTTTGTGCACACTAAGATGCAAAACACCAGAGTACCTTAAGAAATCTCAAGCTTTACTCTTCACTGGTCAATAGGTTTTTTATTGTAGCAAATAACTCTACTTATCTCCTTTAGACATCATGTAATTTCACTACTACATATTGCTGAGAAGATATACTAGATCAGCTGCTAAAATATTGAGAGAAGACATCCAGGTATTTTGAACCAAAATTAAGTATAAAGCACAATAATGCTGTGATCTTTGTCAAGGTACAACATCAATAATTGTGTTTCTTCTTAAACAAAAATAACCTTATCAATTGGTTGTTATTTATTCATTTTATTCCCGTTGCAAAAATTAAGACTTATAAATTAGATAGTGATGTCATGTATAGCTAACAGGTAAGAAGGAAAATAAGCCAAATCATTTTTAATATACTGAGATTCTACATCTACCGAACAAGAAATAATGACTAGGTGAATTCCACACATGCTTTATAGAGCCAAAATATCAGATAAAATAGAGGAAAAAGAATTAAAGAAAATAAAGAATGCAGAGATACTTTGTCATCAGTTTAAATGCCACATATGTAAATAAAAATAAAAACATTTAAAGGAGACATCTTGAGGTACATAATAATGGGCAAAATTACCTATTTCTTTATTTTTGACTACAGCCACTTGAAGTTTCCCTTGTACATTACTGAGCTCCTGAATTGTAAATGAAAAGCATCATTATTTAGCTGCATTATTAGCTAACCTTAGTAGATTCAACTAGTTTTAAGCACCTGATATGTTACATAGCTCATAGTGTCTTATTATTCTTTTTCTTGAAACTAAAATTATTTCATCAAAATATGAGCAGACCATAATATAAATCTCATATTACTTTAATATATATTTAAACATCATTGTTAATGGAGCACTGTATTTTGTGATTAGACTTAGAGTTTAATCTTAGATTAACCAGTACTTGCAGTTAGAAATAGCAGAGATTTTGTTGTTGTTGTTATCTAGTATTTACATGAATCAAATATTAAAAGCAGATTAAAATACTGAGGTGTATTTCCACATTGCTAGAAAATGAAGATAATTGTTTCAAGCCTGTACTAATCAAAAAAAGTTCACTATTAAATCTTGTCCTTTATTTCTCAATTCATATTCAGAAATTGTTAGTGATGTAGTTTATTTAAAGAAGGAAGAAACTTAAACTGTAACAGCTTAATTAATAGATGGATGTTGTTCTGCTTTGTATCAGTCTTAAATGTAAAATGTTTACATTCTACATCATTTAAAAAAAATAAATAAATACAAGGTATATCACATTATAGCAGTACTTATCACATGTATTCAAAGTATCCTTTATGAGGTAAAACCACAGAAAATACTACTGCAGAAAGAGTATTTTAAAACGTATATAAAACATCTATAAATTACCATTAAGGGAAATTAATTTTTTTTTAATTCTACAGCCACTTGATGTGGGATTAGCAGATCTTATGCAATACTATATTTCCTTAGACTGCAGACCCTCGGGAGGGTTAAACAAATATTCTTTTTACTGTTTACGGATACAATCTCTCCCAGGAAAAAAATTACCATGCCTTTTTTCTCCTAACCTTTCATACCAAAAAAATAATTGGCAAATATGAACAATTTAAATTCTACGAAATGAATAGTAATGAACTGATAACTAAAATATTGCTTAAAGGTTCAAATACACAGAGATCGTAATAATAACACTATTCCGTTAAGCTATGCATACTTCATCGAAGCCAGCGGAAAGGAAAATACACCATATCACCACCATACCGCAGGCATTTTCATACAACCTAGTGCAAATGCAAAGCTTTCTCTGACTGTGGCCAATAAAACAGCCACAACTATTTTTAAATACATCAGGAGTCCATGACCCCATAAGTAGTAACTTCCCTTTCTTGATGGAGCGCGCATCTCACTTTTGTAAGTGTCAACGGTTTCTGGCTGGCTGAATAGAGACCACGGCATACTCTGCTTTCCTCCCAAAAAGGCCATGTCATTCTTATACAACTTAATCAGTGGCTACATACAGGAAAGCAACACTGCAGCCTTTCTGATCATTTTAATGAGGACCCCTGGCTATTCAGTCATTGAAATATAATTGACTTGCTCTTCTCTTATTTTCATAATAGACACTCCAACCTAGACCGCATTTATTTTGCTATAAGAAATGTCAAGAAAGATTGGAAGTTTTCTGAGTGTCCCCATTAAAACTGAAAACATGCCACCCTGTCTTTTGCATTAGCTGCGATCATTTTGTATCGAACTCATTATGCAGATAGAAGATGCAAATGTTTCATCTATCTCACATCTAACCAAACTGCAAGTGCCAAGAAAATAAGCATGAGAAAAATAATTTTCTCTTTCTATGCATGTGTGTGTGCCCGTGGTGTTTGCATTGTGTCACAATACCAAGATCCATGTGTGCATGTGCACATATGTGCTCATAGATAGTATACATGCAGCTCAAAGTCTTAATATTTAATTTCAGGTAAAATCTAAAGGCTGTTTGGCACACATCATCACAACCAAGAAAGAGCATTTTTCTCAATTGAAACTGCTCTAAATAATAATATTACTTGAAAATCCACTGAGCAGCAGAAACCATTCAAATGTGAATATATCATCATGCACAGGAATGCACTCAGTGTGGTTTTTAAATAGAATAATGAGTGTTTGCATGTCAAATGTGTTATTTTGAATAAGTCCTAGTCACTTACTATGACCACCCAGCTCACTAAATAATATATCAGGTAAAAAACTGTGTCTACTGCATGATAAGTTATGCTCATGTCTGGCTAGGCTGAGCCCACTCAACACAATATTACATTGGATATCTAGCACAAAAAGTCATTCATTGTCGACTCAACTGTGTGATTTGCAGTGCAAAACAGAAGATATCTCTTTCTGTCAATTATTAAAACACACAGCATCTTACTGATCCCACCAGTAAATACTATCCCTATTACAACATCACTTCTTAGTATTTTAAGACATGACTACACAGGTGTCATTACTAGACATGCTACTAATCACTCAAAGAAAGACACATATCTCATGAGTTTTCAAACAGGTTTTCAGCCATCTACATTATATTAAAAAAACCCTATATATTTGAATTAATCACAACGTAGGCTTAACAATTAAAAGATCAGAAATATAACTGCTACAAGATCTGATATTTTTAGTCTGCATCTGAATAGGGAAAGTGGATTGATTTTTCCAGAACTTACACAATTCTGTTCAGATGTACGATATGAGGGGACAGAAAAATCATACTTTCCCTTGAAGCAACTGCATACTGAAATAATAGAAAGGGGTGGCAAAGCAGATATTTTAAGTCAATAGTTAATGTCATACATTATAATTTTTCCTCACGAGAGTCCTGACAATTCCCTTACCCATTTTTATAATAAAAACATGAAAGCATCACGCTTTCTGGCATATTTACACATAGAAAAATATGGCTTGGGAAGGCACGTTTCTGGGCCTCATATTAACAGGGCACTGTGTGCCAACCAAACCCAGCCCCAGAGCAATGGGGCCAGGTCCTTCCTGTCTGCCCCGTGCTGTCTTCTCCTACAACTCAAAGATGTTGCTACACAGCACCTTCAGGGGAAAAAAAAAATATTTTAAAAGACTTCTAAGCATCATGCAAGCTCTCACTTTGTATTTACAGCCTGTCACCAAGCCATAGCCCCCGTGCCCCATGCTCTCACACAGATTACTCTAGGCCTGGCAGAAATAATCAGCGTACAAGAGGGGAGGGAAGAACCTTCCTCTGGATCAACATCAGTGCTCACATTCCTGCTACTTAGGCAACATATGGGTGTAGCTCATGGAGTACTTTATGCACAGTAGCAACATTTGGACTCTATCAAATAAAGGTATCAGCAATATAAGTGTGTACAAATATAATTTTAATATATATAGATAATGTTATATAATTTAACTGTCTAAGCTGATAACTATTTCTTGCTGGACGTGCTTCAGTGATTGTACGTACAAAATCTCTATATAATGAGACTTCCACCAAAATATTTAGTGGAAATCTTTAAAAACTTTCTTCAGATTTCTTATGATAATTTCTTCTTCATTTTGAATTATAAATAATTCCAGCTTTCAAACCCAGATCCATCTTCAGTAAGCATGTTAGCAAATGTTATTCATAAAGAGCACCTAAGATCTATCATATACATTTTAAAAAAGAAAAATTAAAAATATTGTAGCCAGTTTCACACAATCTCCCACACTTTATCAAAAAACACCTTACAAGTTAAAATATTCCATGAGGAAAATTAAAAGTACTTCTTCTGCTTGGCTGCCAGGTGACATCAGGTGAGACAAAACACAGCCTGCAGCAAACTGCTGTGCCACTCTTCACACTATCTGTCTGTGGGCAGCCAATGTGTCCAACTCCTTGGCCACCTAACTACTGAATGGCCCATTGGCCATCCAGGTAAAGGACTCCAACTCTTGGCTTCTTCTTACAATCCACTTTAAGACAGCATTATTTCTCTTTTTCCCTAAATTCTTACCCTGATTCTGTTCTGTGAAGTCAACTGTACTCTCCCCTCTGGCCTCCACAATATGTGTGCAAGTACATATTTTGGCAAACGAAGCAATAACCAAAACATCACCCCAAAATATTACTTTGAAGGAATTTCCAGTCAGCCCAGAAAGTTAATATTTTTTTTTAATCTAACAAAAACTATATCACTGTATTTTCAGGCAAATTTTTGCCATTTGCTTATACTGTGTAATATTTCAGAGCTACACTCTGTCCTGACTGATGTTTTCTGCTTTTTTCCTCATTTGAACAGGGGAAGCCTAGGGCAGTAGATGTCACTGGAAGTCAAGGTGCCTCACAGACAGGAATGCTTGCCTTCAGCAAGTCTACAGATTTGTTCCTTGGGAACTCTTGGTATTTCCAAGGAGAAGTGGCAACCAAAAAAGCATTATGAGTATCCACACTTCAGAAATAAACACCTAAATCCTTCTGCAATATCTTACCTCTCTGAATAGGACTGCTGTTTAATTACAATGCAAACATCTGAGCTGCTCACCCTGAACATTTTGTGCTGTTGATACCACTGTAAGATCTTAATCTGATTTTACACAGCTATCTAAAGCAAGACAAAGTAAATCATGCCTAGAATCACTTATGTCTCTCTGCTGACCCTGAATAGCATAGGATGCTTAGCTGAGATTTTGAGACCTACATTGCAAGTGTCTACATTTGCTCGGATGAATCCTATTGCCAGATGCCCTGGAATTTACTGCCTGTGCCATCCTAACAGAGAAGTGGTGATCATAAACTCATCAGTGATTCTGGGATCCCTGATCATGGTTACATGTCAGATAAATCTCTTTCAACGCATGGAAAAATGCAGTGGTCTATTGTTAAGTATGGCTATGTTCAAAATACAAATGAAGTTTCTTTCCAGATAGATAAAGCTGTAAAATTTCTAGGACAAATAGAAGTTCACAGTGAGAGTAAAGGGTTCACCATCAGGGTTTTAATTTTTGTCTGCATATGTGAATATATTCCCTCTGTGATTCAATCATGACCCCAGTATTCACACTGGGTAACATCTTACTTTACCAGTTATTGCTGGGAAGGTGCATTTTACATGCATTTTACAAGAACTTTGCATTCAAAGTTCTTGCAAATGTAGAAATGTAAAAAGATACAAGGGAGTAGAAGCAAATCTCCTTAGCTGAAGGTATTGTTCCAAGCCTGTCAGTAGGCAAGTGTGTCTCTACTACACTGAGATCCAAGACACATACCAATATACTTTGCTTTTTCAAGTGTAATCAAGTTGACATCTATCTACACTGATTACACTTCAGAAGGGGAGAGGGAAATTCGGGAGGTGGGACAGAGGTTCTCTGCTCTCTGGTGGCTTCAGATGTATCCTCCACAGGGTAGCTTGGGCCTCTGGGCTTAGCCCTGAAAGATGGGTGGTGCGTGAGGAATCATCCTGGAGGCTTTTTGCCTCAGAGATGCTCTACCCTATTCCTGCTTGCTCCTCAGGGTAGTAATTTGTTGCTGGTCTATACCAGCAGCAAATTACAGCAACCCCTGTGCCAGTTCAGCTTGCATCTGGGAACTGGAAGAGGCGGGGGAACGAGGGACAGAGGGCCCTGGCCTTTGCCTGACCATCTGCCTGGTGAAGTACTGGTACTATTTAGTCAGTTTTCTGCCCACTCTCCAGCTCATGAGGGAGAGCCACAGTGATTCTGAAGCTTCATAGTCCTGACTGTTCTGTCCATCAAACACGACTCAATCTGCCCTTTTCTTCTGAACTTTGCAATTCACAACCATACAAGGATTTCCAATAACACAATGGAAAGACCCTGCTCCACTGAAACTCTTTTTGCATTTGTGTACGTCTCAGTTTTAAGCCCTTCAAAAGCTAGTCAGAGAAGAAATGCTGACTGGCTTTTGTTGTATTTGTGCAGCATCCTGATGTAAAGTAACACTCCTCTTTGTGCCTGGCACAGCTTTATTACATTGCTCTGCAAATGGCAAAATGCTGCTATCACAGGATGCACCTAATGAGTTTGACAAGTTACTAGCAAACCTTTATAACAGATTGCATTTTTATTCTCCCTTTATGGTGGCTGTTTATCCAGACCCTCGTTTTCAGCTCTTTGCATGGTAGTTCAACTGGTTTATGCTGCTGTTAGGTTATCACATGGGTTTAAAATCATTGTTACAAACACAGATCTGTCCTTATTGCCAACAGCATTAAATAAAGATCGTCTTATTAAGTTTGGGAGTGCTAAGAAATTGCTCTTGTTTTACAGGTTTTGTATCCAAGGCAAAAGACAGTCAGGAAATCTGGCACTTTTAGTTAAACCTTACAAGTGTACCCTATGACCTTGAACACATCTGTGAAGAGGGATAGCCCTTCCCCTGCCTGCCTAATGTCAGTGGTCTTAGTAGATGGAGCAACAACTCATTTTTTAAAACACTGATTCACACACCACAGCTAATGTAAACCACATCAAAACAAGTTCTCACTCACATCTTTCTACTTCTACTTTTCTTCTCTTGCTAAAGCGATTTTCTTGATCCTTGCCTTGCACCAGTAGGCAAATATAAGATCCCTAGGAGATATTTGGATATTTCTGTTTGTGAATCCTGCTGTCAGCTAGCACACTGGATGTGCAGATAGTGCATGGTCTCTGGGCTGACTTCACTCACCTCCATCTGTTAGACTGGCTGTGTGCCTGCTCAAAAGCCAGTCAGCTTGTTTCACTGAGACACCAATGCCAGCAAGGATGCACTTGGATGGACAGCACACACAGTATTGCAACATGCCATGTCTTCTTTAAAAGAGAAATTTGAGACATGGTATGACATTACTGGTTTTGGACTGTAATCTCAAGTTGCATCTTTGTTTTCAGGGATATCACTGAAGAAGGGAGGACAGCTCATCATGAAAGCACAAAGAGGCTTTCACACACAACTCACTTTCCAATCATAAGTACAATCCTTCTCCCAGCTCTTCAGTGCTTCTGTTTCCTCCGTGGTGGCTCCAATGTTTCTGCAGAGTATGACGTGTTAGAAGGATCTTGCATTGCAATTTTAATTCAACCAGTTGCAATTAGTCTCTGCAGATATGCACATAGATGCAGAACAGTAATGATAATACCCAGAGAAGCAACAGGCTTTTCATGATCAAAAGAAGACCAGCTGTACTTGCATTGCACATCTAGGTTCGAGCCCTCAATTACTTAAATACAGGAAACCTATTTGTTACATCTGTTTTTTTATTTTCTGATGGATAACATATGATCTCTAAATATTAAACAATAATATATCTGAAAAGATAATGCTCTGAATTTCAGTATTACCTGCCAAACATTTTGATATTTATTCAGACGAGATTCCCCATTGGTGAATTCAGTGTTACTAGTTGTAAAAATAACTAGAACTAGTATAGAGCTCATTTTTTATAGGAAGGACTTAATTCATTGGCCTAGTATATTGGAACAAATTGTTAAAGACAGAATGCTCTGAAAATCAAATTTACTACACAGGCTAGATTACAATTTACTAAAATGCAATTAATACATAGGACTCCTCCCCAAACAAACAAAAAACATCAAACAAAGCAAGAAAAAAAACCAATAAAACAAAGCAAAACAAAACAAAGAAAAAATAAAACCAACAGGTTTTTTGGAAGCAAGGCAGTAGCAGAAAGTTGGTGATTTTCCCCTCCTTTCTATATACCTACCTCAACCCATTTGCAGACTGCAGTGTCGGCTCCATGCTGCCTCAGGGATGGGAGATCAGAGGTGCTGCAAACCAGGACTGATGTGCCTGACAGAGCTGCACAGCAAAGTTTGAGTGATGGCCTGAGCCATGCCCAGCAGTAGCCAAAATTATGAGTCGTTTTTCTTTCCTGGAGCGCTGCATTCGACTACAATCAGAAATGTGGTATATGCAGTAGCCAGTCAGCTGCCAGTTGATTCTATATATATTCTTACATTAAGTTTTTGAAAGCCATGTTAAGAGAAAGGTTTTGCATGCAAAGAAATATGCCACAGCTCGGTGACTTACAGAAAGCTCTGTGGGCCAAAGCCACAGAGGTACATTGGGAGGCATTGCTTGGTGTTACAGTGGAGCACTTTTACTGTAAAAGAAATATTCAGACCTGAGATATCTCAACTAGATAGGTACTGTAGCTTGTCCCAGTGCAGATGAAATTTGTTTAATGTGTTATTATATCCCAAATCAATGTACCAGGTGGGAAAGATGGTATTCAGCTACTTATTTCTATAACAACTAAAAAAAAAAAAAAATCACATTTCTTTAGAACTGTATTTTGCTCTAAAAGTGATCAAATTTAAGGAACATAAATATCTCTTAAAAAAATTAAGGGGCCAAGGAAGACTAAAGGACCTATCTGGCAAGTGAAGTAGATGAAAAATCTTAATAGCTTTTTAAAAATACTTTTAAGCTGTTAAATGAGCAGAGCAGAATTCATTTAGAGGACAAATCTTGGATTATACTGAAAAAAGCAGTAAAAGAGTCATACCCTTTCATGACAGCTTGGAAACAGGGAGCTTTTGACTCCACATTCCCTATTTTGTAAAAACATGCAGCAGTCATTCTCAGACCCTGTTTTATTGTCTGTTACTATGTTCATGTTCACGGCCGACTAAGCACTCTGAAACTGTGACTAACCTAGGCTTTAATAGTTAGTTTTCCCAAGTCTGTATAGAACATCAGTTCTAAGATGAGAGCCTGTGTTTATTAACTGTGGACTTAACAGGGATGTTTAGATCACGACTATAACTCATTAATTTTGCCACTAACGTGTGGATAGTAGTGTGCTTGAGAAATGGTGGCCTTTGCAGGTTTAGCCATCAATGAGAACTAAGAAAATTCTTTCTGCGAAAAAAAAAAAAAGCCACATTTTATCACCTTGACACACACAAACATGCACACACACAGAAAATCAACAGCTCTGTTAAGAACGCACTGACAAGTGGCTTGGCTTCCCAAGATCTACTACATAGTTTCACCAAGAGCTCTAGGAACAAAGCACTTGGAAGACAAAGGAAAAACAACAACAAAAAAGTTTATTTAGTTTATTTTCTTCCCTTTTAATTAGAATTCTGTTTAAACACAAATAAGCAAGGAAGTAGTATCTGAAAACTGTCAATAAAAAAACCCCAACATAAATAAAAAACCACACCAGACCTGAGCACAGTTCTCCTGGGAAAGAAAATGAAATGAAGTCTACAAGCCTTTGTGCTACAATTCATCCTGATATAATTTCTAACAACCAGGAAATTAACGCTAAACAATGAAGCTCATAATGAAAACATTGTGAGTGACAACATTAACATAATACAGAGAGCCTCACTGCCTGCCTACCAACAGCTAAGGTCCATCCCCCATACACAGGATGCTCCAGTAAAGAGAAAAAACAGGCCAGGTTTCTAGCTGCTAATCAGTGTTGATAGAAGAGCAGTGTGCAGCAGCAGAAGAAAAAGATGAGATTAAAGTGAATGTTGCACTAATGAGCATGTTCTTCCTGATGAAAGATTTTAATATAGACTAAATGCCTTTCTCCCTTTCACATGTTTATCACAAAAGTCTCTATTTGGTAAACTGAACAGCAGAATTATATGGGTAGATGCCACTGGACGTATATTTAGGTTTGCGGCTAAAAAAGAATTGAGGTGTTTTGACTCCAAATCCTGAAAGGCTCAGCTTCAAAGCACCTGACCTCAGAAGCAAATTCCAATCCCTGTGCTAGGTCTATAGTCATCTACACGACACCAAGGCCTAGTTTGGCCTGTGTCTATATTGGGAACCACTGCAAATCTGTAGTGCAGAAGAGCTGGTCCTGGGAACCCTGTCACTGCAGAATATGCATTCTGGGGGTTTACGTCACAGCATGACAGTCTGGTCCCACAGACCAAATACTCCAGCATGGGAGCATGCCTCAGGTCCTCCTGGAACACAGTTACTAAGATTCAGTACAAGAACACAATCCCAATCCGAACTAAACTGTTAATTCCCATACTCTTTGCTGCCTCAAAACAAGTCATGAAGAGAAGCTGCATCATGAGCAGAGAACTTCCAGGACAAGCTAAAAATATCAATATATGATAAATTTATCCACCTTTGGAGATTAAGTGTTGTATTCACAAACAGGTTAATATATTCCTCATCCAATTCCTAGCCAGGATCCTCTGTGAAGCATGGGGGCTTCATTGTGCTGAAGTTTCTGGAGAAGCACCTCAACCTTTTTAATCATTTACTGATTCCTTAAGGCAGACTCACTACCCCTAGATGTCACCAGTGCACAGATGACTGCACACCTGTATCACCACACTGTCACAGACAAGTTGAAAATTAAGATCTTAACAGACCACCAGCAGCCCATTTCCTATGTTCTTTGAACCCACCACTGTCTGACATACAGTCTGGGTGGACTCATGAAGTTCCCATCTGTACTGTGGGCTTCATAGGTCCTTGTTTTAGTTCTACCTGAAAAATGTCACATATGGTAATGCACTAGAAGCCCTTACTCTCTGGGTAATTTTATTAAGTTTGAACTAGAAATATTGAGGTTTTTTCTACTCTATTTTTCACTTTTATCTTTCCTAAAAGAACAATTTTAAACATCCTGTACTCATTTTGACTGTAAAATTATTTTGTTTACAGATCGTTCAGCAATAAAGAGCATGCTTTGGCCATGGTAAAAATAGCAATTAATTGACTCTCATTTTGAGTCACATGGCAGTCTACAGATGAAATTATGCTTGTGTGATTGAAAATAATGAATAATACACAAAGGAATTAATGCAATTATTTGTCTAGCGTCCTGTACAAAGAACCAGGAAAGCCACAAGATCCTTGTGTTAGAAGAGCTACCTAAAATGCCATCTGCAGTTGCCAAATACTGAGGAAAATATTATTTCATCCAGAAACACCAAGTACAAACTTATTATCTGAACTATCCTTGAAGAGTGAGTGCAAAAGTGAAACGAAACAGACATTGCACATGCATTTTGGAGCAAGTGTCCACCTTTGGAGAATGAAATTAAGATGAGAACCTTATATGGGGTTGCAGATTCACTCTGACATGCAATGAAGTCAACTGCAGGCTGTTGTACAGCTCTTTTTTTCTTTTTTTTTTTTATACACTAGGGGAAGAATACAACCTTCAGCTTCGTACAAGTTGGACACACTAGATGAATAGCTTTCATCCAACAGATAATTAGTTACAAAATGAAACAGCTTTACTGGGAAGGACAGAGTAGCCCTTTTCAGGAGGTGCCATAGCAGAACTGACAGTGCACTGTCACCAGCAGCTGAGCACATTTACTGAACCTCCTAGCCCACAACAAAAATAAAAATATGTCTGCAACCAGGTCTGACAAGAGGCATTTTTGCTGTCTACCCCCACAGAAGATCCCATGGGAGAGCTTAACTCAGAAACACATTTGGGGATGCTCCAAGGCACAGTTTAAGTTACACTTTTCCAGACTTGTTTTTTCTTCAGCTCAACCACAGGTTGTTTTTTTTCCTACCTAAAAAATTCACTTAGACAATTTATTTTAAATAACAAGCATGAAAAATCGAAGCAAATATTTTTGCTTCTAATCAGGTTTCCAGTTTTCCCAAACTGCTGCCCCACTATCATCTTGATGCTGGTAATGGCCATGTTAACAGCCTTACCTTTTTTTTTTTCATGGATCCAAACTCCCTCTACCCAATACCCACTTTTCCACTCAACCACAACACTTCTTTTCTATGTGGTAACACTTCCAAGTGTTTAGAGGGGGGAGGATTAAATAGCTCATTCGGCACATCCAGCTGAGAGCCTGGCTGCAGAAATAATGGGAGGAGCAGGGCTGAAGTGGGGCAGCAACCTCCCATGGAGGAGGGTGAGAACACACAGCTGGGGGAGGAAGAAAAAAGGTGGAAAGGTCTTCAACCCTGCTCAGGAAATGTAAGGGAGAATTGCAGTCGTATCTTACAGGCTGAGTGAAATAAGTTAAATTCTGGTAGTGGATAGGTCAATTTAAATTAAGAGTGGAGTGCTAAAGAAAACAGTGGAACAACAAGTGAATAGGGGGCAAGTATTTTCTTGAAGAAACTGTTCATATGCTACATTATTTTCTGGCAGGAAAAGAGGAGTGAGTTTTTTATTTCATATGTTTTCTGGTTTTGAGTAGCTAGATGCCTTATATGGCTAAATGGGAAACAAAATGTATTATCTTCCTTTTTTCTTCTTATTATCCCAACCTTTTTCAGTAGTCTGCACTTTTTTTGAGTTCTTATAAAATTAGGAGAAAGACAAAGAGGAAAAGGTGTCTATGTAAAAGTGGATGTTGACAATTATTAGCTGAATATGAATATTTCTCACATAGGAAAAACAATACAATCCAATTCCAAACTATATCAAATAAGAATAAAATTTAATGTCATTTTCTATCACAAGCTTAGTTGCTGTTTTTTTAGTTACAATTTTGAAATTATTTTGCAAATTTTCAGCACTGTGACCTGCAGTACTCTTCATAAGTAAAATAACTGTATTAACTGAAATCAACCTACCAAAACCTGCAGATTTTAAGCAAATACAACACATGAAAATGTGATACATTTGACTGAAACTTACAGTGAGTTGCATCAACATAATCTAAGTTTCCTTATATCAAAGAGTCTGTTATATAAGGGCAGGACAACTGTGCTAGTATTACATGATTAGAACTCACAGTTACAGGCAAAATAAGTATAAGCCAAGGAACAGTCATAAAAAGAGTGAAATCTATGTAGCATAGGATTGCACAGCCCCCCGATGTTCAAAAGCAAATTGTGAATGCAGCTACAGAAGATTTAGCCCAAAAAGTTTTTCACATGGCCAGTTAGTCTGTACTATCTGTGGAGAAGAACACTGAAAAACAAGACAATAATAGTCACAGCTGTCTACTGCCTGCAGACTGGCTGCAAACCTAAAACACTCACACTTGTAGGCAACTAGAACAGTTGCTTCCAAAAAAATGTTCATTTTGACATGTGGCTGAAGTAGCTCTGTTGATCAAGCTGGTAAAGGTTTTGCATTGCATGCTATGCTTGCCTCTCCCAAAGGGAGAAGAGCTTTCTGCTGCTTGCCCCTGGGACACAAAAAAAGCAGCTACATCTCTGCCACAGAGCACAATTGCTCCAATAAACAAGCATTAATCATACACATTATGCACAACATAATGCATGGGAGCTTGTCAGCAGGCAAACTGTTCCATCTCTGAATAAGATCCCTTTCCAAATTAGAAGAACCAAATTACACAAACTGACAGCTGTTTTCTGACCTACCTAAAACAATTTGGTGGTCTCAGTCCAATTCCTCACAGGCAGGTGTCTCTGCAGAAAACATCAGCACCATTTGCATTAGTAACAGGCTGGCTAGTAGTCTCAGCAGGCAGGCCAGGGCAGGGCTGGCCTTGCCAAGGCTTTTTTCCCCCAACCCCAGGGTTGATCCCCCCAGGAAGGGGAGGTCAGACTGGGAATGCTTGGAATGGCAGTCAGCCCCCACCCAGAGGCTAAAAGGAGGGTGTGAATTTCCAATCATCTCAGTCTAGCTAACTTTCTGTTCCCCTGGAAGCAATGGAAAGAGCAAGAACTATGTTGGTTAACAAAATTAAAATCAGTAAATACTGGTGGATTTTTAGAAGGAAAATTTAGGGTGTCAAGGCATTGTTTATTAGAAACCTTGCTTTTATCTGGATAGAAATCCTGTCCTGAATTCAGCAATAGTGGGTTTGAGTCTCCACAGCTTATTTATTTCTAGTATCTTCAAGAAAAGCATGAGTTAGAAATGAAGATCATGGACTTTTAAAAGTTTGCTTTTCACTCCCTGCTTTAGGTTTCCATTACACTGTAGAGTAATGACTTGCACTATTCCAAGTCTACTGCTTTATACCCATTCCACATCCAAGCAAACTCATGCAGAAAGAGCTTATGTATTTGACAGAAACCAAGTACCTATCTCAGGTATAAATAGTCCAGGAACAGAACCAAGATATCAAGTGTCAGGACGCACATTTAAGTCACCAATGTAAAAGCTCAGTCATTTTTCTGTGTTAAACTTTGTCAGGCTTTGAAATCATCCAGTTCTCCAATCAGTCAAAAATGAAATCCTACAATTCTCTATTCAGTCTAAAAGGACTTGTATCAAGCATATTTCTTCACAAGCAATTTCAGAAGTTTCACGTTTCCCTCCAGCTCAGGACAGAGCAGATGAAAGGAAGACAACATATATGTCTGGAATAGATCTTCCACTCTTGGTCTTTTGGCTGCCTGAAAAGAGCATCAGGACCATTGACACTCCAAAATGGTACCTTGTCCTGAGATTCACTAAGCAGGGAAGTAGCTCTGCAGGCATTAATATAAAATCCAAGTGACTTGTTTGAATGCTGCCATGTGGGGTTAACTGGTGTCACCACTTTCATTTGTTCCAGAAACTCTGAATTTGAATGTCGGGAGCTTTTGTTACAGATGCATCTGTAAATAATTAGCATTTCTTTGTTGAACACTAATTGTGTCTGCCATGCAGCTGTGCCAGTGAAAGTCTCAAAATAGATGTCATAAACAGCAATGGACCAAATTGTCTCCTTAATCCCGGCTGACCCCAGAACATCAGAGTTGTAAGTCAGAGCATGCCATGGCCTCAGGGGCCAAATTCACCTCTGGGTGAATCTCTGCTGTTCAGTTTTATGAGTCGTGCATTTATTAATCAGCCTCACACAGTGAGAAGCTGCTGTTTGTCAGGAGCAATCATGATAGCTGGTAACCTCTTTATCCAGCCTTGCTTTTGCCATGTGACTTGCCAAGAAAGGAAGACATGGGGAGATGGAGTGCTAAGCCACACAGCTTGCACTCAGCAACAGCTTTGGCTTGAGTTTCTTTTTAAGAACACCTGTGGATCCCACTGCAATGCTCTTTTCATTTTAAACACTCTGGGCATTCATGATGCTGTACACAAATAGCTCCTTTCTCCATCAGTTCATACCTCTTTATGTCTGGGAGAACATACTCCACCATGAAAGAACACTTGCTACTCCCACAACACCCTCTCTGCAACTATTGTACTCTCTCCACCTCATTCCAAGATTTCCCAACTTCCAACCCCTCCATTTGCCCTAGCAATATCCATTCTCAATCCCATTCTTATCCCTTCTTCTTTCATCAATCTTTGTATTCTTCCTCAGTTACTCTTCAAATTCCCAAAATATGATGATGACATCTATGACACAAATACTTCACCTGTGCTCCTCCTACATATAGCCAATGCACACATAGCTGCACACATATAGCCACTGTCTTTCTTCCTTCTCTAATTTCAACTCCCTCTAATATGGAGATTAATTCTTTAGGCTTCTGAACTGAGAAAAAAAGAGCAAGATCAACCTCCCATTTCAGCTTCCCAGGACTCGCTACTTGTTCCCTTTCTGACAAGTGACAGAGCATAAAACATAAATAAATCACAGCAGTTTTTAATATGTTTTAATATGTTCTAAGAAAGAGACTTTCTCATGTTTCTTTTGGCTGAAATGACTATAAATTCATGAGCATGTTAGCCCTTACATGATTTTATTTTTCAGTGAATAGTTACTCCTGAAAGAAAAACATTTCTCTATCATCTAGTGTTCTTTTTTTCCTGGACACCTGTACCCTCTTATGCACTTACCAGCACTTTCTCCTCCTCAACATCAAATTTCCCTCATACTTTAAAAAAAAAACAAAAAACTTCTCTTGCTTCACCACATTACAGAGTAGCTGTCATTGAAGCATCTAATTTGCTGTACTCACTTATTTCTCCCTTAAACCGTAAGATTCCCCTCTAGGTTTTATTGGGTTTTTTTTTTTCCTTATTGTTTTCCACTTTTCTTCAGGAAATTATCACCATATGCTTGCTCTATTGCAATTCTCTTTCCCCAGGTGGCATCTTCTTTTGGTCATTGTTACAACCAATATACTTGGCTAGATCTGACTCAGTATGGCCTTTCTTATGTTAATCCTCATTGAATGTACAGCCTCAATCTTTGCATCTGTCTTCTTCCAGACCATGCAATGTCCTAGCCTGACACTATGGTATTCTGTCCAAAATATTTCATCTTTGTCCTAAATTTTACACAAGCAGAGCTGAATTCTTGGACTTGAGTCCTCAACTGCAATATGACAATGAATAGATAAGTGGTACCCAGGTTTTAAATCTAATTTAGGCTCTAATTATTTCACAGCATGACCTTTGTAACTTTTTAATGTCTATACTGCCTTCAATTTGTGAAAAATCATGTGACTGAGATTACTCCTAAGATTATCATTTTAAGTGTCATTCCATTGTGTTAATTTGTTGATGCTATTCCTTCTGCCACATGAAACTTCATACTTAGGCTTTCATTCTTCATTTGAAGGACTAAGATAATTCTACTTCTCTCAGCTTTGCCTCTTCACACCTGTTTCCCTAATGATGCCAGTGAAGACATTCTAAGTGCAGCCACTATTTTCCCACACTTTATCCCATCCTGCCCATTAGGGGCACAATGACCCAGTCAGTGATATTGCCCCATTTTAACTCCTGCTCAAACTTAATTCATGACACAAAAGTTATATATTGGATTATATAATTGGTATATATTGGATAAACCTGGCAATTCTGGGTTGGGTGAAAGGGCAAAGAGCATTCAAAATTCCTTGACTAAAGATACATCACTAGATTTTCTTCTTTGGTGCTATTTTCCAGATGCATTTACACAAACCCCTTTCTCAAGTCTCAGAAAAACAATAACCAACCCTAAACTTTCACTTCACCAGCATGAAGTCCCACGTACTATAACTTATCAGTATCTTGTTGGAACAGACTAGTACATTTTAAAACTTTTTTAAGATGAATAATTCTCAATAATACAGTCATTTGTGCCTACATAGGTGTGGTTTCCACATGGCACTGTACATGTCAGTCATAGGCAAAACCTACCAGTAAATGCCAAGGCAAAGGAGGCACTGTATAACTTAATGGCCTTCTCCATGTCCTTTGTCACCAAGTCCCTGGTATATTCAGCTGTGTAACCAAATTTCCCTGTTCTTCTTTTTACTTCAGTGTATTTGTAAAAAGCAAAGCTGGGTTTGCTTGTTTTTTGAATATACAGCAGAACACAAAACACAGTCATTGACTGCCACGGGATCATCTAAATGGACTTCCCAAAAAATTCCAACACTGTTTTGCCTCCCCACACACACTTCTAAATTAGAAGAAGACTATTCTATTGCATTCCAAAATACATTTGTATATTAAGTCCATAGAGTATTAGTACCCCTCTGCACAGAATAGTAGCAAAAATCCATCTGTATAATCAGTATTTTCTTATATTAAGGGCCTTCAACTTAACTGATACATTCATTTTTTCTTTCCATATTCATCATTTGAATCTCTGTGAAGAATGCACAGATTGGTGTTTTCTCTACATAAATAATTCCGTGATCATAGACAAGTAGCAACTTTTTACTGGCACCAGTATATAATGGAGTTTTACACAAAAGACCAGACTCAATGTTGAGTGCTTCTGTTGCTGGACAAGGTCTCAGATCAATATGTTATATCTGTATAACACATGCTACCTTATTAGAGATGCAACTAATTCTTATTCATTCATGGGCATCATATGTCCGGGAATGAAAAGCAAAAAATACCCTAATGCCACTGTGTAACAAATAGGACATAATTTGTCACATAATAAACAAACTAGAAAAACCCTGCTGGGTGGCATAAATGTGGTCTAGTCTATGAGGATCAATAACTTGATGGGAACCCCAAAAAGGGGCTGTGAAAGCAGAGGTCTACTTTGCGTAGACCTCAAAGCAGGTCACTAAATAGCAGCCTTTCTCCCATGTGGCACTCTAAATTATACACATGTTCACATAAATCCATCAGAACTGCAGCTTGGATTAAAAAAATATATAAATAAAATAAAAATAAAATAAAAATGAAGTATTGACCTATCCTGGTCAACATTTTCTTTTTTAAAAGCCCCAAGTCCAAATAGAGTTATATGAAACTACCTGTGACTGTAACGGAGTTATTTCTAGACACACACAAACTAATATAATTGATTCCTTATATTTAAAATATCTTTTTTTTTAATGTATATATTTTTCCCCAAAATAATATTCCAAAGTGGAAGTAATATAGCATTAAAAACTCCTTGATGAAATTTGATGTTAGGAAGCATTTTCTTAAACGTTTACAAGAGTATGTATGGATTTTGTTGGTTTTTCTGAGAAAGAGCAGCTTTAATCCTTCACACACAAAACCCAGAAAAAAAAAAAAACACAACAAAAAACCCAACCCTTCTGATACCAACCATGAGGACTAACCCTCTATAACAACCTGTGGCTTGTCTGCAGACCATAATTAGTCAGAGAGATCATGATATAGAGCCTCTTCAAAGAGGATAAGAGTGGTAGTTCTCTATGGAGAAGCAGAGCAACCTTTTGTACCTGGTAATTTAAGGAGCAGCAACAGGCTAATGTGCCGCCAGCGCGGGGCGTAGCATGTGGTGCGGTTCTCAGCAGAACAGCAGGCCCCTAATGAGGTCTCGGAGTGGATAGCAGCTGGTAAACTCAGTGCTCAAGTAGGAGCCTCAGAGAGCCTTTATTTGTTAACAAAAGGCTGCAAATTGCTCAAAGGCCTGAGTAGGCAATGAGAACATGTTCATATGGTCAGGCAACATAGACATTTTCAAAACAAATATTACAGTATCTGCGTTTTGATGGCGGAGGGAAGCAGGGGAGTTTCTGAGGGCTGGGCAGTTCAGAAATCGGTCCCCCCTAGAAATTACACCAGCTCTTCTCTCTGTATTGCAGCAGCTTTACTACACATATGTATCTAATGTATTTGCTTGTGATTTTCAGCATAAAATAATTTCAGGTGTTATGCACAGATTTAATAGAAAATATTTTACTTTATTCAACTGCCTAATAACTTTATTGGTTTTTGAAGTGTAATGTATGGGGAAGGATGAACTATGTATCAATCAAAGGGCTTTGATAAAGACTATCACAAACCACAAGTTCAAAGAGCAAATGTTTGAGCAAGATCAGAAGATTAAATTTACTCAGATTTTGTTATTCATTTGGCCTTATCTATTGTTTTCTCTATAGCATTAGTATAATTCTACTGGTACACAGTTTTGTCTAGTTGCATGTCGTAAGCATGTTTCAAAAGTAGTACACAGCTGATAAAAGATCAGTCACTATTACTACCATGAAACTCCAGAGGTCTCAGCCCCCTCCAGAGTATCAAGATTACTTTCTGTTATTACACCAAATACTAATGTAATTTGTTCATTGTTTTTTGAAAATTATGTAAACAGGAGATAGAATCAGCTTTTGATTAAAAAAAAACTGCAACGACCTAAAAGTACATATTCTTTAGCATTGTAATGAAAGAATAACACAATTACAGGCAAGTAAAACATAATTCCCCATGAAACTCTGGTAATAGCAGAAACCCTACAGAAAAATGCACTCGAGGAAATCTGGTCTCCCAGTCTGGTTGAAGTTTAGAGTTAGAACCACAGAAGTGCACAAAAATGATTTCAAGACATTTTTTTTTTCATTAATAAGGATCAATAGCATTAATCTGGGACAAAAAATATTACAAGCTTTTACATAAAATTTGAGTTCAGTTTTTTTCCTGGACTGTGAAATAAAAAAATAACTTTAAACATACACTCAGAAATTTTCTTGCATTATTCCCATTAATTAAAATCTAAAAAGCACCATATTTCACCAGGCCTGTTCAGAAATCAGGTATTTGAATCCTCAAAAGTAGAAGTTGCCTAGCTTTGCTGCAGATATGAGGACAGTTTAAAGACTTGCATGCAGCAGTAGTGCATAACCTCAGTCCCTGCACTAACCCTGAGCTGGCAGTTTAAGCTCTGAATGTTCACAATGCCAGAGAGCAGCAGCATCTCAGTAAGATGCTGAGCTCCTCTGCCCTCACCAGCACTGCTGCACTGCCCTGTGCCCTTTGCTTGCAGCAGGGATGGACTCCCACCAGCCTCAGCAGGATCCAAGGCTGTGTCGTTCCCTCTGAACTACCTCCTGGGTGGTGTTCACTGCACTGGGGGTTCCCCAGCAGCTTCCCCTAGAGCTAGGGCAGGCTGCTGCCAGTCCCTGTTTGTCTCTATTCTTTAGGTCAAGAAGATGCCTGCTTTCAACCACTTCTGACAGGTGTGATGTGGAACACATTAGAGGAATCATCAGGCACAAAACAGAAGTAGTTTAAGTCTATCTAACAAATATGGTTGTCAGGTTTGTTTCTTTTAAGTAGAATCTACTGGGCAGAAATGCAGCATAATAAGAGTATTTTACAGTCATACTGGTATAAGGAACTCCAAGGCAGTACATAATTTAATTAACACTATTTCAGGAAATTATGATTGTCAGAACTCATTGAAGTTGGACCAGTGTGTAATAATCTACAGCTTTCAGAAAATATATGTTACTTTAACTTTGATGAACTTGACTCAATAGCACACCGCCTGAATAGGTTCTCATTTGTGGGTATTCATTATGTATTCAAAGAGCTTTTGGTACAAAATAAATTCTCAGGGCTGTAGACCCAGACCCTTGCTAGACTTTTAATAATGTTGTCACAAAGGCAAGATGTTTGTCACAGTTTCCTCCTTATAGCTATATTTTAAAGCAGAGACTGGAAAGATTTTATACTGTCATCAACAACAACAGTGACAAGCAATTGATAAATTAAAAAAAAAATAAATCAAGAATCTATAGATTTTTTTTTAATCATTTGAGCTGTGTATTTTTGACTCATTGGATTTCTAAGCCTAAGAGTAGGCCTTTAAAAATGAAAAGAGAAGATTAAATTGCCAGATTACATTAACATCTATTCATAAATATGAGTAGCCCAATCTGAAATGAAAAGCTGACCCACGAAGAGCTCTTAGGAGACTCTTGCAAGGCTGCGTGTAAATATCCATATACAATCCTGCACTAAGAAATAAATGTAGATTTTGCTGCAGAATATATTAGGACCAAAATTAAGTATTTAAAGACTGTGTTACATACATTAATTGGTAGAGTTAAAATACCTTATTTTTGTTTTGGTAAAATGCTTATTAGCAACTATTGATTTGGTTACCTGAGATATAAAGTGCTAAAAGATTAATAGTAATATCGTAGAATGTTAGGGATCATAGAATGTTAGGGGTTGGAAGGGACCTAGAAAAATAATCTTGTCAAACCCCCCAAATATGTTAATATATTATTATTTTTTAAGTTAAAAAGAAGAAGCTAGTTTTAGTTTAATTGCTGAGACAATAGAAGCAGAATTTGACCCAAAAATCTCTCTGGGAAAGATAAGAAGCAAAATAATTTACTTTTTTAATTCATTTCATTCATAATTAAAACATGTAAGAAAAACAAGTGTCACACCTGTTATTAAAATGCAGTAATTAATTGTGCATGGTGGATTATTTAATTGTTGTAAAAAGGAACTATTCATGAATAACTGCAATTTTTCTATAGGTAAGAATATCTCCATAAATGAACCCTGAGTTTATTTTCACATTAAAATAATTTCAACCATCTAATACTCAAGAGCTATGAAATGGCTACAGAAAATCTTCAAATACAGTAGGGGAAAAAAAATAGAAGTCCAAGATTTTTTCAGTCTTTTAACCACACATTTATCAATGTCATTGTTTCTTGTCAGTAGAGTGTCTAGTTTTAATAGACAGCTTGTAGCACTGGATGGGGATTGGGATATAATGCAAAGAGAATGGCTCCCTGGAGGAAAGTTTGAGATGGGGCCAATTGCCAACAAGAGGATCCAGGTCTGAATAAAAGGAGTGAAATCCAGGCCCTACTGACATTAGCTACATACTCCCAATTATTTTAATATGGCAAGATTTCAATCCTGGGGAGAGGGAACAATCACCATTAGTGCAAGGAAAGATACACTTTACTGCTTGTTTTATCCCCTCATCCTTCCTAAAAGCGAATATATTATTAATTTCTGGTGAGGTCTCCTCAACACTACTGCTTTTTGCTATATTCTCAAAAGCTAGGAACTTGAAAATAGGAAATATATATATTCACTTGCTGAAATTATTTTCCTTTCCTGAAACCTTTCACCAAAGAGGCTACTGAGCCCAGAAGGGCTACAGCAGACAACTGATGATCTCATATGCTTTTTTTTTTTTCTCCTTTTCAATCAATAAACCGGTTTCAGATCATCTGATGTCAATGGTAAGCAGCTTTTTTTGTTTGGTTGGTTGGCTTTGCTGGAGGCTAGTCCTAAGGACCTGGCTATATAACAGTCTCTCGTGCTCAGAAGGAGGCTCTCAGGCCTGTTGTGGCACCGGCATCTGCTTTGTGTGTGGGGATGTGCAGAGAAGCTTAAGTAAGTGTGGGAAAACAGCAACTGCAGATCAGAATTTGCCATAAGGCAAGACCTAACACATAGCTCTTTCTGGTTCATCACAAACAGATGGAAAAAAACACATAATAGGCTCCAGCTAAAAGTCTTCTGTTCTATTCTCTTTCTTATGAATATACCACTGAGAAATTAGCAAAGTTTTTTCAAGAACACAAGAACACTCAGAGGGAAAGTAGCTACACAATCACACAGACTTTTTCCATTGACAATTTTCATACAGATATGGGAGACATAATGATTAAAGAAGTATGTGTCCTGTGTAGTCCACAATGAACACATTGATTTTTACACGCTATAATTTTTGAGCAACAGGGTAATCTTTAACAGCACAAAGGAAAACTAGGCTGGTCACATTCATATCCCAAGATCTTATACAGGATGGGAGGCAGCTCCTTCTGCAGAAAAGAGCACCCCCTCCTGCCTTATTTTTCCCCATGTGACCTTACAGGGCAGTGGAAAGAGAAATGAGCAGCAGGAAGAGACTGTTTCTACTTGTGGCTGCTCAGTGAGACTTGGGTAAAGTCCCTCCAGATATAGGGAATGGTATATGAGCCTCTTCTTACCAGCTGGAGCTTCTCTTTCTGCCAGAATCATCAGTTTTATTTGCTGAGATTGATAGCAGAAGCCCTCTGAATTATAATCTCCTGTGGACATTGCATGCTGACAGCCTTTTGGAATGGTGGGTAAGGTATGAGCAGAGTTGGGTAAGATATGAGCAGGTGACAATGAGCAGAGTATTCCCTACTGTAAATAGGGCTGGGGGGATAGTTTTGCTGGTTTAATCCTTGTGTGGATGCATGCTGCACTTGCCCCCAGGTGTGGATGGAAAACACATTCAGTCCTAAGAAAAACCTGTGTCACATGCTGTTTCACTAATAAAGATCCAAACCAGCCATCAAGCTAAAGCATATCATAAATCATTTTGTATTTCCTTTTTTGTCTGGATAAATCAAAAATCCATCAGTGCTCCCATATGGGCAGATGAAGATCCTCAACATCTCCCCTTTTACATCCATATACAACCACAATAACAATTTTGTTTCCAGTGGAGTTACTATCACTTATTAAGAGTGGGAAAGGGGAGGGAATTTGCCCCTTTATCACTTTCTCAGAGCTTTAGTGAAAACAACTCTTTCACATGCAATCTAGCTTCCAGTGGCAGCCATAGAGGAGCACAGAAGATGTCTGCCTGCCTATCCTATTGTCTAGCAAGTCAATACAGACAAACAAAACAAAAAAAAGTTAAAACAAAGATTGATGCCAAATGGCAACTGCTCACTTATTCACGTACATGCTTATTAGACTGCACTGTAAGCAAAAAAAGCCAACCTGTCATGGGAGAACTGCAGTTGTGGCATAACTCAGTGCCAAGTAGTGGAAGTTACTGCAATGGCTGAGCCATCTACTGCTGAGCTACAGAAAGAGCTGCTTTTGGCACTCTTTTGCCTGAGGAAAGGTCCAACAAGCAGATGGAAAGATGAGCTAAGGCTCTGACATGCTGTTGCCAGCACGATCACAGCAGCCTCATTCACTGTAGTGTCAAGCTGCTGGCAAGGTCTTCAGAAGTCACCCTACAACTCAAATAACACTGAACCAGTTACCACTGGAGTGAATTGGTAGTGAAGTGAAGCTCTTATGGTTTAAGAATGTCAAAGTAGAACAAGAAGGTAACACTGGGTATTTAGCAGGAGGCAATGCTCAAGCAAAAAGGACAGGTGGAAGAAGTGAAAATAGCAACTTCAAGAATCTGGTGCTAGAGGAGAATGAGAAGAAATACATAAAAGTTAGAGTTAAAAACAACACAGCGGCATCTCAGGGACAGGACACCCATGAGGCTAACAGGGGGAAGAGTTGTGGTTTCAGCCACCCAATGCCCTAGAGCACAGGCACAGCTGGCTGCATGGGCACAGCTGCTAGCACAGGCACAGCTGGCCTTCCAGCCCAGTCTCATGCAGCACAGCCAGCTGTGAACTGCCTTTGTCCAGTCCAATGGGAGGCTCACACTGAGCTCTTCAAGCTGTACCCACTACCCTCCCACAAAGATAACCATTTGTGTAAGCATCAAAGCTGGTAAGTGCCCTGCAGGTCGATGTCCCATGGTTGGCATCTTTCAAAGTTAAAGAGAAGATTCAAAGATGCCAAGAAAGAAAAAAAAATCTTTCATCAAAACAGGCAGTGTGATTTTTCTGTAGTGAGTTTTTCAGAGGAAACAAAAATCTTAGAAATAAACCTTGTATGAATACTTGCACTATGTTACTACTTTGATGGAACACACATCAGTAATTCTAGATGTTTACTGGAATTACACCTGAATTCAAAGAAAGCCTTAGTACATTTTGTTACTGGATGAAGAATATCCACAGACATTTCTTACTATTTTGTGTGTGTGTGTATCTCTAAGACCAGCATACCTGGCCTTGATATTTAGATACTAATTATTTATTAGTGTAAAACAAATTACTTTTTTGTTATGAATACATTAAGAAAATGTTGTGTTTCAAAAAATTATATGAAAAATATACAAGGCCACCTTCAAGAAAAAACTGCTATAGTATTGTGGCTCAATTCTCTCCAGACTCATAGTACGTTCTAATTTCTGATATTCCCTTGTAATGTTTTTTTAAGATAATTATATGCAGTTACAAAGAGGGCACATAAAGAGATACTACTTGAAAATTAGAAGTTTAAAAATAAAGGTTAGGAAAAAAAAAAAATGATGACTGATTCCACAACTGCTGAATTTACTTAAACCCTTGTCTCCCAGGAGACTGATAATGCCTAATGAAAATAAATTATATACTGCAATGATTAAGCTGTAGCTATTAACCAAAATTCCATTTAATTGAAAATAATCTAGCTTCTACAAAGTAGTTATACTTATTTAAGCAGGTGATAAATGGATGAGATTCTAAGATATAATCTTCTTTCTAAGATATTGCACATCCAGTATACTAATTTTGAAATAAAGATTAAAGTTTGTCTGCATGCTCATTTTGTAATATCCCATGACTGCTAAATCCACACTGGAATTAGATAGATCTTATTTTAAAATAGGTGAACCAGAAATATCATCTGTGAATTTAAATTCCTTACAAGACTTTTTGCCTCCCCATTCAAACTTTTCTAATATCAGCTACTCAGAAATGCCAGATGTTTCTTCAGTTATCACACAATAAACATTAAAAATCATTCTTCCTTTTGGTTGCATTGTGCCTTTCAGCTCTAGCTTACATTTAGATTAATAAACTCACATTTTGAGGAAGCATTTTCTCTCTTTTTGTCATATTTAATCTGCTGGCATTTTTCACTCCAGCAAAAAGGGAAGAAGTAATCTTTTATAGTCATATCTGTTTTTTCACATTTACAGGTATCATCTTGGACCTGTGTCATGACAATTGGTCTTATGAAGAGGGTAATTTATTCAGAAACATCTTCTTAAACTTGTGGCTCCCTGGCACAGCAATAGAATACATCAATATTTGCCTATCAGTAATGATTTCCCCTATTACAAGAAGACCAATACAAAGGCACAAGTAAAGCAAGACATTGGCATTGTTTTCAACATTTCTGACAGAGATCAGTGGGCCTTCCCTATTTTCCTGTGGTCATCAGAAAGTTTAGAAAATATCCTTCTGTTCCATTAGAAAGCAAGCTGGTGGAAACACAACTGGGGCATCTGAGCTGTCTGTCATGCTGCATTTTGACATATGCAGCTGAACATTCAGGGCAGCATTAGTCAGTCCTCTTTCATTTCATCATCATTTGTTGCTGTGATCAGGGCCACCTCTCCTGCCATTCCCTGCTTCACAAACACCAGTGTGTCACATCACCAAAAGGTGGTTTTGAGATGGCTCACCATGGACCTTTCCTGTAATATAAAGATGCTTAGGTGTGTATTTCTAAGATATGATTTGGTACAGTCTCTGCATATATAATAGAAAGGCTATTCATTTATTGCTAACAGATACAGATCTGAATATGAATATGAAATTCGACTTCTTGGATTTCCATTTCAGTTGCATGATAGCAAAATGAGTCTAATACACAAATATTATTTTCTTCTCACACTAGTTCACCTGAGAGGTTTATAGGCTACTTGGCTAGTTATGTTCAATATTAGTTCATTTATTATATTTTTATTTTCATGAAGTGCCTACAATAGCAGGAAGGGAAAAAAGGAAAAAGAAAGAAAAATATGGCTACCAAAAGAATGACAGAGATATATACACAACTACCCTAAGTATAAATATCTTTTATATACAACATAGCAACAAGAATTCATAGTGCTGAAGAAACTTGTTGAATAATTTCTGCCTTCACCAAAATTTTTTTATGTATAAATACAGCTTCAATGTAGAGTCAAATATATCTGAATCTGAGAAAAAAGTAGGTCATGTTACATATTTGTTAAAAAGATCAAAATTCCAGTATCAGAAATTTTTTAATGATTCCAATAATGCTGACCTTCATATACAATCATCACATGCTTTTGGTTGGAAGGGACTTTTAAAGGTCACCTAGTCCCTGCAGTGAACAGGGACATCCTCAACAAGATCAGGTTGTTCAGAGCCCTGTCCAACCTGACCTTCAATGTTTCCAGGGATGGGAATCTGCCACCTCTCTGGGCAACCTGTTCCAGTGTCTCACCACTGTCACTGTAAAAAGTATAATCTTTCTATCTAGTCTAAATCTACCCTCTTTAAGTTTAAAACCATTACCCCTTGTCCTGTTGCAACAGGCTCTGATAAAGACTGTCCCCATCTTTCTCATAAGCCCCCTTTAAGTACAGAAAGCACAAAAAATGTCTCCCTGGAGCCTTCTCTTCTCCAGGCTGAACCCTCAACTCTCTCAGCCCTTCCTCGTAGGAGAGGTGTTCAGCCCTCTGATCATATTTGTGTCCCTCCTCTAGACCTTTTCCAACAGGTTCATGTCCCTCTTGTGCTCCAGAGCTGGACACAGGTGATGTCTCACCAGAGCAGAGTGGAACAGCAGTATCACTATTCTCGACCTGCTCACCACACTTCCTTTGATGCAGCCAAAGATGTGATTGACCTTCTGGGCTGCTCATTACTGGCTCATGTCCAGCTTTTCACACACCAGTATACCTAAGTCCTCCTCCACAAGGCTGCTCTCAATCTCATCCTCTTCCAGACAGTATTGAGATCAAGGATTACCCCAACCCAGAAGCATAACCTATCAATACAGAATTGATGAACATGAGTCCCTGAAAATCTGGCCAACATTATAGAAATCATTGATGTAGGAATCTCTTAAGAAACAGTGAAATGTAAAATGCTTATTTTCTATTTCAATAGCTTGTTTTGGCTCTCCAGTAGTCCAGAACTCCTTTTAATGTTTTTAAAATAATAAAGCTATTTTTCAATATGTGTACCTCTTCAGAAAAACTAATTCATTAAGTGCTTTTCTGTCTTTGCTTGGGATAGGATTCTGAGAGTATATAATTTAGAGTTTAGGGTGTATTACACCTCACAAATCACCTTGCAGAGCTCCCATTTTTATGGGTGGCATCTTCATATGCTACAGTGAGCAGTGTAATAAAATGCCCTGAACACAATAAACAATTTTTATTATATCTTATCAGCACAAGTGCCTTTACAACAACCTTTGTCTTTAAAAAAAATACTGTTTATTGTAAGCCTGTTTTGGTTTTATTTTAACCTTGCTACATATCAAAGTACAAGGATGAAGCTTTGTTTCTGCTGTCAAGACAACCACTGCCTCTTCAGCAGAAGGGAAAAAAAAAATCAGACTTGTAGAATGCCAGTTGAGTTTGAACCTGAAGGCCACAGTCTGAGCACACCTGGTACTCCCCACAAGAGCAGGATACTCAAGAAAATTGAGGCTTCAAATGAGCTTCCATATAACAACCTATAATTTCTTTTCAGGGAGTGGGGAAAATGTTAAAGGAAAATTCAACATGACAGTCCCTTTGCCGAAGCGTGAGGAGGAGTTCAAGATGATCCTCAGAATGCTGCAAGACAAAAGCCTCATTACACATAATAACTGCTTACCAGTACCCCAGATTCATAACAAGCTTCCTCTGCCAATTTTACTCTATCATTATACAAAGAGGTGATTAAATTATTTGAAAAATCAACTTTCCTGTGCAATATGGAGTTATTGACCTCGGGTATAACAGAGCAAGGTTAAGTAATGAAAGAGGCTAAGCAGCATGGCAACTTTAAAATGGCAATATTTGTCCAAAACCTAGCTATAATATGAAGAAAATATTCAAGGTAATTTGAGAGCTCATATGCATTTGAAAATGAACAAATATATGTTGTGACATTATAGGGTGTGCCAGCCTTCAGACATCACCTTGTGTGTATTGCCTCCTGCTTTCCAGGCAGAGGAACTCTGCCACGTTTCATGGGTTCTGGTCTTTGTGTCTCCACGTGGCAATGACTGCTGGAGTCTGCTCAGACCAAGCAAGGCTAACTAAGTAATTCACAGCAGGCTGCTCAACATGAAACTTCTTTCCTCCTCCCTGAGTGTCTGGAACAAGAAAGCAACCATGTCACAGGCCACACTAAAAATACAGTACAGGTGTTTGCAGCACAACAGCTGCCTACATAACCTGGTCCTGTTTGGTTTCCTAGTGCAGACATAGCCAATATTTTCCACTTCATCATTTAAAAAAACATTTATCCTGTAATCAGGATGGTGTTATTCCCTTGTTGCCCATTTGCAGTATTTATTCTGAGTGCCAGAAGGTTTATGCCAATTACTTTCTTCTTTTTTTTTCTGCTGGAAACCTTTGCAGTCTCAAATTCTACAACAGGGAAAGTGTGATTGAGAGCAGAAGAGGTATCTTGACTGACACTAGCTGAATTGTCTGTGCTGAAATCTCTTTAGTGAATATGACTAAGCTTTATTCAGAGTTCAGATGCTATGGAAAGAAAAATAAGGACACGTGTCACTTCTGATAAGCAGCCCCCCTCTTGGTGAAGTCAGAAGGAGGTACCATTTCAGGGACAGTGTCCACACAATACTGACCTGCTGTGTTGTAAGAAATGAACAGCATGAATATAAGCCAGCATCTTAAGTGGGATTAAGGTGGGTAAAAGCAAATGTCAGGCTGATGTAGCAGTGCCCTGACAGTGTCCAGAACTAAGGGGCATAACCCCCTGGTTCAGGTATATTCTAAATTAGCAAATAAGAGGCGTGAAAGAAGAATCCTTATCTGGAGACAGAGTGGGGTATTATTCACTCCATCTGTAAGTAAACACACAACCCATACCATGGCTCAACTTACCTTCTCCAGCCTCAGCACATCAAACTGACATTTCCTTATTCCCCTATGCAATGTACTCCCCAACATTCCCAACAGCCTCTCCAAAATTACTCTGCTTCACCCCTCACCTTAGCTGGTGGGCAACCACCACCTCATTGGGCCAGGCTGCATAAAGGGAATCATAAGTTTTCTGACTCATTCACATGACCTCTTGGCCAGCTGAAACAAAACTGTTATCCAAAGCAGGTGCTGGCAATAATTGGCTCTTTCTAAAACGCATGGGTTGAGCAAGAAAATGGTACCACATATGCTAATTTCTCACTATAATATGTGCATGAACTATTCGCTTCTGAATCCTTTATTTTGCCACATGAGTGCTTTGTTTTGAAAATCCCATGCTGTGTGGTTTCACACAGGCTCTGCTGCTCTGTCCTCCATCCTGTGTCAGGTCTGGTGCCTCCCACCAACCCTTCTGTGTATGGCCACAGTCTGTGGTTGTAATATGTGCACATTATAGAAGTAGAACGTGGAAAGCACAATTCACTAGCAGTTCTAAAAAATATGAAGTTGAAGGTCCTGCTTTCCTTGTTTTTATCTTGACTATTCATCTCTGCTACCTATATTACTAATCATATTATTCACTTGGTCTAAAATATAGTTTAACTATTAGATAGTATATATGGGATTCTTATTTGTGTTTCATCTTTCTATTGTATGGTTATTAAAAAAATACCAGGAAGGGTCAGGTTTTATAGAGCATTTATAATATTACCCATAATCTACATAACACTGATATTTTATTGGAAAGTAGATATGTATTTCCATGTTCATTAGACAGTCATACAGAGGCCATCAAGTTTGTTCTTTCTCAATAACATCTCCATCCTCCTCCACAGGTAGCAGCTGCCATTGCCTGTTTACTTTCCTAACTGGATAAAAGGATTATGTTAAATTCAGACAAAGTGTTCTCAAACATTCTTTACTCTTTTTGTTTCTAGAACTACATGTGCACCAGCAGTCATCATTCCTGACAGCTTTTTCATTTTTTCTAACTTTATAATTGCAATATTAACTTATCCTGCAACTCTTGATGTTATCTTGTCTATGGTGTCCAGAATCCAGCACAAAATAAAAACTAAAAAAAACACCTCAGGTGCTACTGACGAGTGTCTTCAAAGTAAACTTTGAGCTTTATCCCAAAGCATCAAGACTGTTTGGGACATGCTCATGTCTTAATCATTCAGGTGCTCTCAGTGCAATCAATAATACAGTTTAGAAAAGCTAGCAGTTGCTTTTGCAGTCCTCTTTTGGAACTGGCTCTAAGCACACAGCCACTTGCAAAAATTACTGTGAAGCTGAGTTTCCTTGTTCTTTTTACTAATTTTTCACTTTAAGTACTGCTTAGGTTCTTTTGTTGTATTCAGATTTTCAACAGGATGATCAGGAGCCCTACTCTCTCACAATGATGTGAGCAAACTTTTCCAGGTAAGAGCATAGCAGTTCAATACAGTATTTAGAATATGGGTCACAAATCTTTTTCTGATCTGTGAAAGAAGCATTAATAAGCTCTTGGCATTTACAGAAACAATCTTTTCTTTTTTTGTTGATTTGAACATTTCCCCCCCCCCGCCCCCCCCCCCCCCCCCCCCCCCCCCCCCCCCCCCCCCAC
>JANHGL010005739.1:2802-13172 GCA_024611195.1 Ceyx melanurus | reverse complement strand
TAAAATTGGGTCCAAAATTTTTTTCTGATCTGTGAAAGAAGCATTAATAACCTCTGGGCCTTTTAAAAAAAAATTTTTTTTTTTTTTTTTGTTTTTAAAATTTCCCCCCCCCCCCCCCCCCATCTTTCAAGTTCTGTAAGAAAAAACCTTGGAAGAAAATTAAAACTTCTTTTTTAAACACACCACATTTTGTTGATATTTTCAAGCTTTTCAGTGTAACTGCATTCACAAGTTGAATGTGTGTGCTGTTTAATAACAAACAATTGTTTTAGTGCCATTTCAAGTGTCTGGCTGTGTTCATGCCTGCTAATTAAATGTTTTGTAAAAAGAATACAGCCAAAATAGTGCAAAACTTCATCTGCATCTGCTTCTCCTATGAAAAGATGTCCTTGGAACAACTCCAGTATATTAAATAGAAAGCTGTTTATTACAAATAAGACAGTCTTTTACCTGTAGTGTTTAGCATGAATTACTATGTATTAAATTCACCATTCACTCACTATTGACAACCAATAATGTGAGTTTCTCTGTGGGATAAAAATAAAATATTATTTAAAGCCTGTTTAGATGTGTTATGTTCTGGTATTTTCAGTGTTTGGTGATAACAAAATATTTCTGTCCCATCTCCAAAGAATTCAGGGTAGGAAAAAAAGTCATCATGTTTCCCAGTCGTTCAGCACTAAGGGTCATTACAGTCTATGGGAACAACACCTGAAGGTTCCTTCAGGACAGGGAATATGCAGCAGTATCAATATGAAACCTCTGAGGGAGATGGCAAGACAACAGTCTATTACAGAAGACTGTCAACAAATGCATTTACACGTTATCACTTACGTATTGTGTGTTAATCAAGCCATTCTGCAGCTTTCTCAATACCTTGCAGGTAATTGAAAAGCAAATTATATTAATATGAGCAAGAGGGATCTGACAGTGCTAAGAACAGAAAGCACTATGGAGAACCTGCCTTGCCTGGACCATCACCACAGTGTGATGCATCCATGAGGAAACTGGTGAGCTCTTCAACTCCTCAAGGCTATGAAAAACCAAAAAGTGATCCACATAATTATTGTTAACCATTGCACGCTTTTAAGAAAACCATGCTAAGACCCACCATAACACCAACCCTAGCCTCACATGTATAGCTTATTCATTCACAAAACAAGAACCAAAAAAAAACCACCCAAAATCAACAAAACAAACAAAAAAACCTGTGTATTTTCTCAATAGTGAAACTTTCAACTGAGATCACAAAACCTGTAATACAATAGAAAGAACTTGTTGGTGGCATTTTGTTGTCACAAGTTGAATAATAACAAAGCATCGTTGCTTCTATTATTTTCACATATCTATCGGGATAATAAATTGGAAGGAGAAAATTCTGCTTCTTGATAGATAAATATGCATTATCACTAGGAATCAATTACATCTTGTAAATCCCCCGATCATTGTATAGCTCATTTTCTTAAAGATTAAAACATGTGAATTGCTGAAAGCAAGAGAGATTTTTAATTAGATATCAAGTGGGATTGTTAAAGATTTAGTTATTATTATAACATCTGCTGTGACAGGCCCATTTGCCCATAATTTTTGATAAATGGGTTTTTAGCTCTACCCTTAACAAAGGCAATTTTCTTACTAGCAGAACAAGTAACCCAGTAGCAACAGCTGATGTACTTCCATACCTTACAAATGTGACTCCACAAAAAAATGCCTTTGCCAAGTACACGTGAGACCCTTGAACTACCTTGTGTTTCCTCACTGAACCCACTTCAGAGCTAGAAGGAGCTGTCTGAAGCTGGGACTGCTTTTGCAGCAAAATGCAAATATGTACCCATGGTAACGAGGAAGCACCATTCCAATCATGCAGTTGCAGGTTTAACTTTCCCTCTGATATTAGCTTGTTTTAGCTGGTGGAAAGACTCAGCTCCAAACTGAGGTAGACATGGAGATATCTACACATGGGTATGTACTGACGCCCTGGATCTCACTGTCAGCAGAGGTTTGGGCAAAACAGTCAGGGGAGATCAGAGTGCTCCCACTGGAACAGATGTCTTGCCTCTGCTGAAGGAAAGGCTTCAATGCAAAGGAGAGGTGACAGGGGACATGCAGAAGGTGTTATAAACAAGTGTAGGAATAAGAGCAAAAGTGAAAATATTGCAGACGAATGAAGAGCATGGGGATGTTCTAAGAAAGGAGGAGTGTGCAAATCTTGTGGAGAACCAGACTTGTGCTGCTCACAAAACATTTCATTGCATCTTTCAGACCACAGTGCTTCAGGTATGGAACTAGATTTAAACTTTTGGAAAATACACTTAAAACAGAAGTTCAAAATCTATAAATACACATGTGTATGAAGACAGTTCAGGACAGGGTGGCAGATACAGGTATATTTTTTGTACCTGTCATTCACTGTACCTATAGTATTGTGCTATCCAGAGAAGTGATGATAAAGAAACTGCTGTTTCTGAACATTTTTACATGATATGGATCAAGTATATGAAGTTGATTAGGCTAGGAAGACAGCTGTTCAGTAACTCTCTTACCTGTCATTCAGGTTCAATCACCTGAGGATCTTCCACCTTGAGACTGTGTATCCAGGCTGCTGTGAAGCACCAGGTCTCATGTCTCCACAAAAGTTACATGCAGCATTTTCCTTCTGTCCCAGTAATTACAGTCTCAGCACAGTCTGTGAGTGCATTGTGTAGAGCAACATCTTTTCTATATTTTCCAACTCTAGTAACAACTTCTCTAGCCCAGACAAAATATGAAGGTCAAAAGCATCATTCCCCCATCTCAACTGACTGACAAACCTCCTTCAGAAAGGTGTCTGTGGTGTTATGCAGACAGCAAACTTTTTCCTTCCATAAAACAAAAGTATATTTCATTCCCAAGACAAATTCTACTGTGGTTTACAGTTAATCTTAACGACTGAGACAGTAAAAGTAGTTCTGCATCATTTTCTTTTAGCATTTGATAAATACTTGCACGAAAGATGGTAGGGGACAAAATCTTCAGTGGAGCTCAAAGTAACTGGAAAAACAACGACTGTCACTTGATGTTGTCTGGTTGTTTTCTATTGTATTACTCTTAAATCACAGCAGTTACAGGTAATTAATAATTGTTAGTTTCTATTAACATTAAAAAACAACATCAAGAACAGCTCCTTTTTAACAATGGCACATTTCAACTAGTTTGCTCAGGATTCCCGTTTCTATGGCCTGAGCTTGACAGAATAAGAATACACCCAGCTGGTTTTCAAATCAACACTTTTTCAATAGTCTGAGGAAGGGCTGTGTGACTTGTCATAAAAGCTGCCTCTGTCTCCCCAACCAGCCAGGAATAAGCTGAAGAGAACAATACCTTGAATGAAAACACCTCGACTTTTCATGCAAGGACAAAAGGTGGTCATTATGCATACCAGGAAGGTTCTTTTATAGCTGGTAATTACATATAAATTGGAGAGTTGTAATAAAAAAAAATCATTTCTTTCTTCATTTACCTAAAACGTGATTTCTACAGCCATTATATAATTACTGGTATTTTTCAGTAACATTATTAAGAACAAATGAGCTACTGTTTCTGAAAGAATCATAAAGATGCAAATACTGAAAGTTCCTTATTAGAACTGGTTGTTCATCATGAAGCAAGCAGCAGGGAAAAAAAAATCTTTTCTTGAAAATAGGAAACAACTTTTTTCAGTGTTGAAAATTTCTATCTTTCTGCTATCAAGAAATAAATTATCCCTATTATATCTGACACATTATTTCAAGCTCTCCATTTTTGTCAGTTTCTCATTTGTTCAGAAAATGTCTACCAACTACTGACATCCAGCAGCAAACCTAAAATAAGATATAGATCACAAAAATCCCTAAAAGAACAGGAATAGCTCCCTGCTGTCAATATTCTTCTTTTCCAGAAAGTTTCAGTCCACCATGAAATAAATGTTATTCACAACACTTAGTCAATTACTCATTCACATGTGCAAGTCTGAAATGTTTTTAGTGTACAGAACAGCAAGCAACATCTGGGTGAAAGAATACAAAGTAAAGAACAAACATCTCTTAGGAGATACTTATATCTATGTGAACTATAAATAGTTTTTAGACAGCTGTTAGATGATGTACTTCGCCACAATCTTCTTCCTGCTGAGGGCTCCCTCCCAGTGGTGGAGGGTTTCTTTTCCAAGCAGGTGGAAAAGAAAAAAAAGTGGTTTCTTTTCCAGCAGGAAGCTGCAGGCTAAATATGTATTGATAATCACAGAACCACAGAATGTTAGGGGTTTGAAGGGACCTAGAAATAAGAAATTAAGTCTTCACTACTAGGGTGAGAGGGTGAGCAAAATACCTCATTTTGAAGACAAGGTCTGTTCTTTCCTAAATGCATTTTTATAAAATTTTGTTGTTGTTGTTGTTTAATTATAGCTAATAACATTTTTCCACACATTAGAATTCATCTGACTCCTTGAAAATTCCACATCTCCCACTTACTCCATTAATGACGGGAAGATGTTCTGTCAGCTGACTCAGTATTGAAGTGGCTTCTTCCTGGTTAATTGTTAATCATCCTGTTTTAGCATAATTTTGTTACCATGCTCTTTCTCATGTCCTTATGTGCAGTGTTTGAATACCTTCTGTGCTACTGCCACATATTTATAATGTCACCAAAAAACTTGGAGTAAAATTATCTACAACTTAGCAATTTGTCAGAACAGTTTTAATCTTGTATTTTAAAACTCATAGTAGCACCTTATATTTGCCTGTCACTATGTCCCCAGTTCTGTGTCTGCAGTACACAGAAGTTAATATTATGGATTTTCAGTCTGTTAGTAGGAAAAAAACCTCACAAATTATTGTTCAAATTGTGTGATAAAGATGTTAAACATTACAAATACATGAGTACCTGAAAAAGTATTCACGGGTTTGTATGAACCTCACAGGTTCTTCAGTAAGATCCTTTCAATGGGTTCACAGCAAACACAGCATTAATTTGCAAATGAATGTCCTTTTCTTTGATCACAAAATGCACCTTTTACATGTCTGGTTTTGCTCTGAAGTATTTACCAATCTTCTTTAGCTGGTATAAGCAGTACCTGGTGCTTGCTATTTGACACAAGCACTTATCAGTGAGTACAGTCGAGAGAGAGAAGGGTGAGTTTTATGCAGGTGGAGCCTGATACAATAAATAAGTCACAGAGAAAAAATTAACCATGGAAGATGGCAAATCATAAACAAAATAATGTGTATGTGAATATGAACCATGAGGTTATTGCTGTCTTAGAAAAATGCTAATTCTTGCTCTTGAGCTAAATGTCAGAATGCAGTTTTCTGATCAATGTTTGGAGTGCACCTTTGCATCACCACTCTGTCTTCTGTTTCAGTTTATGCCTGTTGCTTCTTGTCCTGTCACTGGGCATCACTGTGAAGATCCTGGCTTTGTCTTCTTTACTTACTCAGGCATATGTACACGCTGATCAGATCCTCCAAGCCTTTTCTTCTTCAGGCTGAACAACCCCAGCTCTTTTAGCCTGTACTCATATGCCAGATGCTCCAGAATATAATCTTCACAGCCCTTCACTGGGCTCACTCCAGCAAGTCCCTTTCTCTCTTCCACTGGGAAGCCCAGAACTGGACCCACCATGCTAGATGTTTCTCATCAGGGCTGAGTAAAGAGGAAGGATCACCTCCTTGGTTATGATGCTCTGTCTAATCCATCCCAGGAGACTGCTGTCTGTCTTTACTGTGAGGACACACTGATGGATCACATCCAATTTGTTGTCAACCTTGGACTACAAATTATTACCTGTAAAACTGCTTTCCAAACAGTTGGTCCCTGTCATGAAGTTAGTTATTCCTTCCAAGTTATTCCTTCCCAGTGGCAGGACTTGGCATTTCTTTTTGTTGAACTTCGTGAGGCTTCTCTCAGAAGTTTTTTTCATCCTGCTAACAACCTTATGAACTACAGCACATCCGTCTGTCTATAATCACTCCTCTCAGATTTGTATCATATGCAAAATTGCTGAGAGTCTACCTCATCGTCCAGGGCATTAATTAATATGTTCTTGATGAACATTACAAGCTCCAGTATTGACTCCTAAGGCACACTGCTAATGACTGCCCTCCAGCAGGACTTCCAAGTTGCTGATCAGAATCTTTTGGTCATTTTAATACTGTTATGAGGTTGTTGAATTGTCCCAGTGGGTGCAGCCATGACTAAATCATCCTTTTCTATCCACACTGCATAACACTTTTGGAGGCTTATGGGCAGTCATGCCCATATTACCCCAAACATGTCTCACCTGCCCTGTGAGGTGCACGCTTGGCAAGCCTCCTCCTGGGCTCCCCATAGTCATTGCTGCACTATGTTCATCCTTCACAGCCTTGTCAGAGAAGTCATTTTTTGTTATAAACCAGGGGCTAGGAAAGGGGACCATTGGCAACAGGCCATTTCAGTGGGTTATCAGCCTTTTCTGTTCTCTTTCCATGCTTTGAGTGATTAACAAGATGTACAGAGCAGTGAGCATTGCTCTGTAGGACCGGCTCATCCCAATGCAGGAGGCTTCTGCAGGGATGTGGCACACTGTCACATCTCATGGTATTCATTTGTCATCTCCCAAGCATGTGTCCTCAAGCCTGGGCTCTCTCTCCTCAGAGGGAGCCCGTGAGCCTGGCTCAGCATCAGCAGCTCTCGCTGTTACCCAGGGACATGGCCAAGGCTGGTGGGGAATCAGAGGCCTTCTCGGATTAGTCTATGTTTGGTTGAATCCTGAAGCTAAGGTCTTTCCCCAGGGCACTGACTCAAGAGACAAGACACATGTCAACAAATAAGATGTATTTTATTTTTTGCCAGACTGCAGTCTGATACCATAATTCCTACTCAGAGAGATCACGGGCAAAAAGCAGGCCCTCTTAACACCCCCTTAACACCCCATGATTATCCAACTCATTTCATAGAGTGATCTGCCTCTCAGTTTCAAACACCCTGAAGTTGGCCACTTAGAGTCAGGCTTAATCTGCTGAGCTGAGTGAAGGAGACTCAAGGGAAGACAGCAATGTCTGGAGTCATGTCTCAAAGGAAATAGATCCTACAAAACCCAGATGTCTCCTTCTAAGCCATTGAAACTGAGGACTAATTGCCTAGGCAGTCAGGAAAAAAACAAACAAACAAAAGCCCAAACAAAACTAAAACAAACAAAAAAAACCAAAAACACAAGAGTTAGTCTGTTAAGCTGCCCTCTTACATAAAAACTCTGAAAAAATCATTTTCCTCATACTTGTCCTAAGATCATTGAGCTGGTTTTTCTAACTGAATATACAAAGAAGAATGGACATCTCTTAGTGGGAGGAACAGGAATGGGTATAAAGCGAAGCTTGGAGCTACAGAAGGGCAGAACTGAAAATTAATCATTCAAGCACAAAAATCTTCATCTTCCTGAGTAGGTTAATTTTGAAGTCATCTGAGAAAAACTGAATTATGCCCAAAAAGAGGTTACTACAGCTCACACTGGCAGTGAAATTCTTGTGGGTATATAACAATTTTGTAAAAATAACATTAAAAATGTTTAAACAATGTTTAGAAAAGTGGGAAATCCAATATGGGTCCCTACTTGATCCTATCCAAGGACAGACCAAAATGCTCAATGCATTAGACATTCTGGAATGTTTTGTAATATAAACTGTAGGAAGAGATCATCTGACATGAAAAAGATGGCTCAAAAATAGTTTAGGAAGAGACAAGAGAGGCAAGTGCAAGCTGACTTTGGTTTACAAGATCTACCTGCATATTAATAATACAAAGGAATCTAACCTGCTCCTCAGGTCTTAAAACTAGACCCAGTAACTCAAGTGAGGACTACAAACTAGCTTAACTTCTTCAAAAGAGCTAACCCTGCTGAAGAGCTAACTCAAATTCTGCTAAAGAGCTAAAACTCTAGTTAAACTCTGCTAAAGAATGATCTCAAGTTGAGAGATCAAGAGAACTGATTCTGCTAAAGAACACTGAAGTAAGCTATTAGTGATTTCTATCAGTGATATTGAGTTATGAATTAATAAATAATTTACATGTGATATCCATCATCTAATAAAATGGTGATGTAATCACTCTACATTTCTACCAACTAACTTTATCTCAACATCATTACTATTTACTGTTTTTTCTCATAACTTTTGTAGGTTGGTTTTTTTTTTGTTCCCTGTTCCCAAAGGCCGAGCCTCTACTAAGACCTTGGTCTAGCAGGGGGTAAGATGCATTTCCATCATTAACAATATGATGTGGTCCAACACAAGTATGTTGAGCATTTTTTATTTTACCAAGTAGAGACTTGTTATTTACATACAGTTCATTCTCAGTATTCAGGCAAGGTCCATACAGATAACACAGAACTGGCATATGATTCTTGTTTGATTTCTTTCTTTTTATGCTTTAATTTTCTCCCTTAGGGAAAACACTTGGGGTCCCATAAGTCTTTTAATTAGCAAGTTGCAAAAATAAAATAAAATGAAAAGCAAGTAGGGAAAAGGTGCAGCTTGAGCCAGAGGCAGGCAAGAAAAGGTCTAGAAGATGGAAAAAGACAGATGGAAGATAATTTGCACAAGACCTGGAAGGAAAAAACAAGGAGTTTGAACTCTATGTGGAAAGCTAAAATGCAAGAGATTTCTCCATAAACATTCACATCGAGGGGAAGATATTTAAAAGCCTTAATAAGATATTAATTTGGGTAACACTTGAATTGTCTTCTGAGAGAATGACTCAGGTAATCCAAGACTCAGAGCTGTTCATCATATTGTCTTTCCCATCTGCAGCGTCACTGTGATCAAGACATCACTTCTGAGGGATTTCAGCAACACCTGGATATAGTGTCATTAACTGCAGTTGGGTGATTAAGCTTCCTACATTGCTTTAGTAGCCTCTTCCTTGATAGGATTAAACAATTCTGTCAGTCTTCTGGAAACCTCACTAGTCTATACTTTACTAATCCACTAGTTTATTTATTCACACTTACCAAAGTACCGATCACCAGAAAACAGCAGTGATCTTAGCACAAGGGCAGGATAACATCAGAAGCTGTGTGTCATTTTACACTTGTTAGTTGTGTATGGTCATTCCTGCAGCTCTCTAGGAACTTTAGGTGCCAGGCTGCACAAAGGCACTTCATTTGAGCCCAAAGACCTACTGAGAGACTGTCTGACTGCACATTTAAAGATGCACCCTTTTGTGGAGGCCTAAATACCTCTTTTTCCTGGAAACACATAATACAACCAGCATGAGGCAGATAAAATCACTCCACCCTAGAAAAGTCACTGTCACATGCCAAAAGGGTAGATGGGACTAGTAGTCAGCTGAAGTCTGGCTTGTCTCTTTTGTAGCATGGCTGTACCTGCCACAGCTCAGTCCAGCAGTACTGACACACAGAGGTGAATCAGGAAAATTACCATGCTTTTGGGATGCTGTTGACAGAGGTTCTAGTACAAAAGATACATGAAGTTTGTGTAATTCCCTGTTATCTCTGCTGTACATCTTTAGATAAAAGGCACCTTTTAGAACTGACTGTAATTCTGTCACTCAGTTCCTTGTTAGTTTTGTCATCTTTCATAAGCACCACAGATAGAAGCAATTCTGAAAGTCTTGGAAGGGTGCAGAAGAGGCATCAAGAAAAGCATGCATGCTGCAGAAGACTATGACAAAACAAATGAGTTTTAAAAGATCACTTTGCTATGTATTCTGTTTGAACATTGTACATGCCATGTCTTTCACCATATATTCTTTAGATTATAAATAAATCAAATTGACATATATTCACAATCTAGCACCATCTGCTGTGTAAAAGAGGAAGGCATTTTAAGAGAAAAAAAAACTATTCCTTTGCTTACAGGATACGTCCTGATCAGTTAAATATATTCCTGTTTTCACAAATATGTCTTTTAACTTTAAATATAACACACATTTGAAAATAATAATTTGAGGAAACTCTTCTAACTATGGATTCTCACTTAATATTAGTTTCTGCACTGCATTAAAAATAATTTCATTCAAAACACTAAGCTGAGAGCAAGAAGCAGGAAAGTCTTGTTTGAAGCGTGTCTTTGTGGAAGAGGTGCTTATAACCAGAGATAAGCATTATGGTATATATAGAGATTCTCCTAATTAAGATAAATATTAGGTTTAATAATTGAGACAAAAAATGACCTGCATCATCTTATAGTGGTTTAATTTGTTAATTATGTTTTTCAACTATTTTACATATACCCATATAACCTGTTTGGTTTGAGTTTTGGTATTAGCTATGACAAAAGCACGAGGTATCATTCCCAACAAATTTCATTCGGCAACAAAGTTATACATTACTTTCCTAGTTATTACTCAGTTAAATGTGT
>JANHGL010005738.1:0-22112 GCA_024611195.1 Ceyx melanurus | reverse complement strand
TTATTCTTATTCTTATTCTTATTCTTATTCTTATTCTTATTCTTATTCTTATTCTTATTCTTATTCTTATTCTTATTTATTCTTATTCTTATTCTTACTCTTATTCTTAACATACTGGTGGATTCTTGTACCTTCTGTATATAAATAGTAGTGCATGTTAATAATGGAAGCCCTTCTGGCTTTTACCAGGCACTAAATCAGACTGTGCTCTTCAAATGTTTGAATTCCTGCCTGGGCATTTGGACTCTGCATTTTTTGCAGACAATGCGCCTACCCTCCCATTTCACCACCTTATTCCTTAGAGGAAGTGACTCTGATTTGCACCATTTAATGGTGTGATTTTGAAGGGCAGTACACCTTAGTGTGCTTTGGTGCCATCACAGCAAACTGTCAGTAGACTTTGGAGCCACCTCCAACTGCTGTGTTACCAGGTGGGGAATACAGAGACACTTTTCTGCTTTGAAACTTTTATACCACTTTGAGGTCTGGAAGCTCAGCTTTATTTTTTCCACTGAAACACATTGTCACCGATGCTGTTTTGTTTGCTCATCTTTGAAAGCTAATAGACTGGTTTAATTAATTGTCCAAGATTTCTCTAAAACAATGTCCTAATTCTTCCATTTAGCTGTGGCATATCATACACTGTTGTTATCTCTTCTACCAGATTTTTGCAACAAGTTGTTTTAAAACTATAATCTCTTTGAGGGGAAAAAAATGAAGTGCAGTTGAAAAGGCAGTTATGCCGAAAGATAAACACAGCAATATTACTTATCAAAATGAGTACAGTTTTTGCTTGCTTAATGAATACAACATATAGCTTTTTCTATATATACAAAACCTGAGGAAAAAAAAAAAAAGCTTTATAACATATAAAGTATGCAACATTATTTCAGGCATAACTGTATTGGATATGTATCTAGGCCTGAGAGTGTAGATAACACAATATAAGTGCTTTGCCTGTCTAAACATGTGAAATAAATGAGCATTCACTATCGCATTCAAATACATTAGTAGATGTACTCGCATAGTTAATTTTCTTTTTAATGCACTCCACGTGACATTTGCAGCACAGAGCTATAGTGTATCTTACTGTTTGATGAAAGTTCTTCCACCTCCCCCCCCCCTTTTAAACAAACCTTTATTTGAATAAGCCTTTATGAAACAGATCTTTGGCATATCTTCTTTTCAGGAAGTTCAGGCAATGTAAGCAGAGATAAAGCAGTCATGTTACCAAGAATATTACATAAGGGAAGAGTTTGGAGAGAAAAGAGAGTGGCAAACATCAGGGAGGGGAAGAACGCCCCAAAGAGGAAATCTGATTTCTTTCTGGCAGCTGTTTGGTTTTGCTGTGCTGTGACTTGGAATTCAGAAAAAAACAAACCTGGAGTTAGGAAAAAGGATGGGTGAAAAGTGCCATAGAAAAGATTTTCACCTTGATTTTCTACCCTGTCCTTTTGAACAATGGCAATGTATAATCGTGCTGCAAATAGGTAGGAAGAGTTCCTCAAACTGATATACTCAGATGTTAACAGTACCTATATAGATAAATAAAAATTATTAATAAACTGATATACTTGGACATTGCCAATATAGATAGAGGGAAGACAGGAAAAATTATTTATCTCTTTACCTTTGATAATTTGAATAAAAGGTGTGAAGATCCAGCACTGAGATTTTAAGTTCTGTCATCTGATGGTGCCAATTCCATCTTTCTGTGCCTTTCTGTTTCTGCAGGAGGGCAGCTTTGGTGCACCACGACCAAGGCCATCTCGGAGGGGGAAGAGCTGATTGCCTTTGTTGTGGATTTTGACTCCAGGCTGCAAGCTGCCAGTCAGATGAGTCTCACAGAAGGGATGTATCCTGCCCGCCTGCTGGACTCCATACAGCTGCTCCCTCAACAAGCTGCAATGGCATCTATTTTGCCTACAGCTATTGTGAACAGTAAGTGATAAATTCAGTTGTCTGGTTGGTTTGGTTTTTTACACAGCAGTACTTAAAGCACCTATAAGGAGCTAATAGAGCGCCAGTGAATTCAGGACCACAGAAAGCACTGGACTGAAAGCCCCCAGCCTGTTTCTGTACCTGCATCATCTGGGGTGCTCAGATACCATCAGAGGAGGAAGGAGAGCTGCTCGGTGCCCGCAGTGCCTGCGCTGCCCTCGTGTGGACGATCTGTGATCTGCTCCCAGAGAAACTGATAAAAAAGCAGCTAAAAGATAGGCCCGTTAGCTCACAGCTTGCTGCTTCCAGCTGTAGCTTCTGCTGATCATTCATGATGCTCAGTGGAAAGAAAGAACTCAGCTCTGCAGTGGCTGTTTCCAAATGCAGCAGAGCTCATGCCCTGATTTGTTGTATTATCACCACTCAGTGTGGCTACCCAAGAACATTTTTATGTCCTCAGGACATCATCAGGGACAAAATCCAGCATGTGATTAAGTGCTGTCCTTAGAGAGTTGGGGCCATGAGTACCTGGTAAGTCAGTTAACTGACCACTGAGCTACCACAGATGGGACAGGCCAGTGCTTATAGCCAAGGGAGGAAACAGGGAGGCAGTTGCCTGACCTAAAGGACAAAGTCAGTGGGAATTTTGATGTTCATCAGGGTGTGTTGAGATGCTGAGTACAATTGTGCATTCTCTGATCCTGAGGTTACCTGGCAGTCTGGCTGCACTCATCATTTTATCTTCCCTTAGTCTCAAAACCAGGCAAGAAGTGCCCAGAGGGTTGCAGGGAATGATCCTAGGCCAAGGGTATCTCCTGAACTGTATGCAGGAATGGGTGAGGTGTTAACTGACAAGTCAAAAGTGTGGAGGGGACCATTGCCATGCTTTAACAATATGAACAAGAAGTTCCAGTGCTCTGGTCTGGACCCTGCCACTGATTAACAACCCAGTGTACAAGGCTGGGGTTTTCTTTCTTATTCTCACTGGTAGGATGGCAGGTTCTGCTTTCAGAAAGATCAACTAGGGCTTTTGTCCTTCTGGACACACACATGTACTCTGTAGGGATCCTTCTGTTGGGATGCTGGCAACCAAATACCTGCTTGGTGTAAATACACAGTATTTGTTAGTACTCTTCACATGAGTAAAGCCTGTGGCCTTCAGTACCTGATCAACATCTCAACTCCCTCTGCTGCTGGCAAGCACTCTGTGCAACCCTTCATTGGCTTCCCCTCAGAAAGGTGCTGGAACTTTGGGATAGAAGACAATGAAAAAGTGTATTATTCTTAGCCATTATCTGTTGTGCATAATGAAGAGTGGAACAGTAACAGTTACTGAAAACCAGAAGACAGAAGTACATTAGAAATTGTAACTTGTAATATTAATAACAACAGGAGATAAACATGCTGATCATAATAATATGATATTTACCACTGTGTGATCATAAGGAAAAGTAATCTAGTCTGGCCTCCTGTATAGCAGAGCAACAAGACTTTGCAGTAATAACTGCATAAGCAGTCTGAAAATACACAGTCTCCAGAATGATCTGCAGTGAGCACTCAAAAATTCCAAGGCCCTATACTGGAAAGTCTTCTATTCATAGAAATAAAAAGAAACAGCAGCACGATGGAAAGATGTCACCTATTGAGTAGTGATGCATTGGAAATACAGCTTAGTTCTCCAATTAGTACTGAATATTCACAACAAGCAGTTAATTTAAATAATTACTTGAAATTAACATACCGAAAACTTCTAGCTGGTTGTTTTTTCTCCCTGTAACTAATTTTAAAATCTCCTTTTGAGAGAACTAAATGTCTCCTGTGCTCAATCTCTGGCCTGCTGGTGACATTTAAAGAAACCCACAGCTCTGTTTTCAGTATTTTATTCAAGAAGCAGGCATTTAATGGGGGAGTGAGGGCAGTTAATCGAGTGGTGTTAATTGGCTGGCAGTGAGTGCACCATGGCTAACCTGCCCCTTGTTCTGTCTGTTTGCAGAGGACATCTTCCCTTGCAAATCCTGTGGCATCTGGTACCGAAGTGAGCGGAACCTGCAGGCCCATCTCATGTATTACTGCAGTGGGAGGCAAAGAGAGGGGCCCCAGCTGGCAGAGGACAATGAGGATGGTGCTCAGCAGATATCCAGTGTCTGCCCCTTCCCACAGTGCACTAAAAGTTTTTCTAACGCAAGAGCTCTGGAAATGCACCTCAGTTCTCACAGTGGTAAGTCCCATGTGGTTTTTGGTTTCCTCCTCTAGATGTAGCTCATTGAAGAATTAGTCCCTATAGACAGGCAGTCTATATTCAGTCTGTGTCCCTCCAAATATCTGCAAGCACTGGTTGTAGCTACTGTGAAGATATCAGCAGCTTCTGACCTGTGTTCTACACCAAACACCTCTCTCAGGTAACCAGTGTAATTTCTTTGCTGTGAGAATCCTCACCTGAATGCTCTCACCATCTCTGGTCTGATGTTAGGTGGAATTTCTGGTCTGAATTAGGGCTGGAAACATAAGTGAATTGTTTACAGAACATTCTGTATTGGAGTTTTCAGTAGCAGAGAAAACTTACAAATGAGAAAGATTGCAGTGTGTTGTCTCTTCAGTGTCTGGAAACAGGCACGGGCTCTACCAGGAGTTAGGATCAGTGGATCAGTTCCTGATCCTTCTACTAAGTGGGTGACATCTAAAAGGACACCAGTGTGTGCTTTATTATAGAAAGAAACTTTACTAGGCTGCAGTATCAAAACTGCTGAAGGAATAGGAGTTGACTCTCTGGTCTTGGTGAAGTAAAAAAAAATGTTCTTCTGATACTTGGGCATCCATTACCAGTCTAAAAGTCATCATGACTTGGAAGAGTTTGGTATCTCCCAGAACAGGAGTGGAATAATGCTGAGAAACTTCCTTAACCAGTTATTGTTTTGTGCTTCCAGGTCTTACCTGAGGATCAGTCTATTGCCATTTTCTGTCTCTTGCTTAACAAATATTTGCCTGTTCAGTGAACCAGTAGGAGCAGCTTCACCAAGAGCAGGTGACTGCAGCCTGGTCAATAAGCTGGGTACTCTTGCAGGATAACTAATTCATTTCTCCACAAGCAGAGGGAAATTCTGAAATCTGAGCCACTGTGTAAACAGGTTGCTTCAGCTCTTTGTATTTAGTGACATACCGTTGACTCAGGTGTTGAGAGGATTTTCAGCCATGAGCTGTGAGTCACCCTGTCTTCTCACAATCTAGAGATAAGCATCTGTGTTCCTTGACAGACATAGGTCTGATATCCTGCCGAACTTCCAGGAAGAATCATTATGTTTCTTAGATCAAAGGCTAAAAGTCAGACCTTCCCCTTCTTTTGACTCCTAAACCAGCCAGTTCAATCATTCTTGCTCCCTTTCAGATCCTGTAAATCTTTATTTTTTCTATAGAGATTATTGCAAGTTAGAAGAGCTCCTGCAGTAGGAAGGAAACAGTCCTTTTCCAAATGCCCTGTAAAGCAGATTTTCCATTTCCAAATCCTGTGAATTGTTGGGTTCTTTGGTTTATCAGTGATTATAGGGTGGCTTTGAATGTGCTGCTCTCGGCAGGGAGAGATGCAGTGATTTCATGAGGAAAAGGGGTAGTATTGCATCAGGAGTTGCCTGTGGCCATTCTGTGTGGAAGATAAAATGTTGGTGAAGCCACGTCTCACTCCGCCCCCCACATCATTACCAAAATAAGGCATCGTAACTCTCGACCTTGATCCGCTGCCTTTGCATTCCAAATTTCCACTGATTGTGTATGGAGAACATAATGTCTCCTTTAGTTAAAACTGGAATTTCTAAGACCTTTTCATTTAGAGTAAGTCCAGTCTATTTTTATCCCTTCCCTTGTTCTTTCTTTCCCTTCATGTTTGCTGAATGCATGCTGATACTGAGGCTCTCCAAAGCAGAGCAGAAACCTGGGAATATCCTCTAGCAGTTCAAGGAAAGAAATTCTGAACCAATTCAAGTCTTTTCATGGTGACTAACAGCGTCCCATCAGAAGAAAACCAGTTGTTCTCCCTCTGTTTGTATCTTCTGTGCCACCCATTTTCCAGTCTGCTTCTCGAAGAGCAAAATGATCACTTTATTCTGTCTGTTCTTTTTGGTTTCCACAGGAGTGAAAATGGAGGAATTCCTCCCGCCCGGCGCCAGCCTGAAGTGCACAGTTTGTACTTACACCGCTGACTCGGTGATCAACTTTCACCAGCACCTGTTCTCTCATCTTACTCAAGCTGCCTTCAGATGCAACCACTGCCATTTTGGCTTCCAGACTCAGAGGGAGCTGCTGCAGCACCAAGAGTTACACGTCTCTGTCAACAAAATTCCCAGGGAAAGTGACATTGAGCACTCGCCGAGTGGGAACGAGGAAGGTTTACAGCCAGCAACAGACCTGTTGAGCAGAAACGATGTTTCCCAGAGCCAGAAGACCATGCAGACTAAAGATGCAAGTTCTGATACAGAGCTTGATAAATGTGATAAAAAGGCTCCGCTTTTCCTTCCAAACCAGAGGCCAGAAACTCAGCCTGCAACAAATAAGCAGAGTTTTTCCTACACTAAAATAAAATCTGAACCGTCCAGCCCGAGACTCGCCTCGTCGCCAGTTCAGCCCAACATCGGTCCTTCTTTCCCAATGGGACCTTTTCTTTCCCAGTTTGCTTTTCCCCAAGACATCACTGTGGTTCCTCAGGCATCAGAGATACTAGCCAAAATGTCTGAACTGGTCCATCGAAGACTGCGGCATGGAAGTAGCAATTATCCTCCTGTCATTTACAGTCCTCTGATGCCCAAGGGGGCTACATGCTTTGAGTGTAACATAACATTCAATAACTTGGACAACTACTTGGTACACAAAAAGCATTACTGCAGCAGCCGATGGCAGCAGATGGCCAAGTCACCGGATTTTTCCAGCGTTCCAGAAAAAATGCCCGAAGACGTAAGTCCTGGTAATGGTCAAAGCTCTATAAATATCCTCAATGCAGCCCCTCACGCTTCAGATCCAGAAAACCAGCTTCTGCAGACATCTTGCATAAACTCTTCCAACGTTTTAGATTTGATCGGGCCGAACAATAAAAGTCACGAGAAGGATTTCCCAGCACAAGCCAAGAAGCTGTCAGCGGCAAGCAACGGTGACGAGAAGATGAACGGGAAACCTTCTGATGGGAAGAACCCCGGCGCTGCCTTGGTAGAAGGAGAGGGTGACCCGAACAAGACCACGTGTGAAGCTTGCAATATTACTTTCAGCAGGCACGAAACCTACATGGTCCACAAGCAGTATTACTGTGCCACTCGCCACGATCCCCCGCTCAAGAGGTCTGCTTCCAACAAAGTGCCTGCCATGCAGAGGACGATGCGCACCCGCAAGCGGAGGAAGATGTACGAGATGTGCCTCCCAGAGCAGGAGCAGAGGCCGCCCCTCGTCCAGCAGCGCTTTCTGGAAGTGGCCAATCTGGGCAACCCTTGCACGTCTACTCAAGAGTCAACAGAGGGCCTTGGAGACTGCTACCATCCACGCTGTGATATCTTCCCGGGAATAGTCTCAAAGCACCTGGAAACGTCGCTGTCGATCAACAAGTGTGTGCCCGTTTCCAAGTGCGACACTCCCCACTCGGCCGTGTCTTGCTTGGAGATGGACGTGCCAATAGATCTCAGTAAAAAGTGCTTACCTCCGTCAGAGAGGACGTCCGCTTCTCCCAAAAGGCTGCTGGACTACCACGAGTGCACGGTGTGCAAGATCAGCTTTAACAAGGTAGAGAACTACCTGGCTCACAAGCAGAATTTTTGCCCCGTCACCGCCCATCAGCGTAACGAGCTGGGCCAGCTGGACGGTAAGGTGTTCCCAAACCCAGAGAGCGAAAGGAACAGCCCGGATGTCAGTTACGAAAGAAGCATCATCAAATGCGAGAAAAACGGCAACTCCAAGCATCCCTCTCCTAATGGAAACTTATTTTCCACACACTTAGCAACGCTTCAAGGACTAAAAGTCTTTAGCGAGGCGGCCCAGCTCATTGCTACGAAAGAAGAAAACAAACATTTGTTCCTTCCACAATGCCTTTACCCCGGAGCAATAAAGAAAGCGAAAGGCGCGGATCAGCTTTCTCCCTATTACGGAATAAAGCCAAGCGACTACATTTCTGGTTCTCTCGTCATCCACAACGCTGACTTGGATCAAAGCACAACCGCAGAAGGCGACTCTGCGAAGGGCCAGGCGCCTTCCAACGGCTGCGGTGCGCAGAAGAAAGAGTCTCTGCCGCTGCTGCCCAAGAACCGCGGCATGGTCATCGTCAACGGGGGACTGAAACAGGAGGAGAGACCCGCCCCCAACCCGCAGCAAGAGAACATTGCTCAGAACCCCCCGCACGAAGACGGGCACAAGTCTCCTGCCTGGATCTCTGAGAACCCCTTAGCAGCGAACGAGAACGTGTCTCCGGCCGTTGCCACGGCAGAGGAGCAGTTGTCTAGTATAGCTAAAGGTGTGAATGGCTCCGGCCAGGCCCCGAGCAGTGGCAAGTACTGCCGGCTGTGTGACATCCAGTTCAACAACCTTTCAAACTTTATAACTCACAAGAAGTTTTATTGCTCGTCACACGCGGCAGAACATGTCAAATGAAACAGTCTTTGGGACCTGTCTTTAGCATATTGTTCCATCCAGTCGAAAGGAAGCTGTTTGAATTACATCTGGACAATCAGGAGGTTTCACTAATGCCCAGTTGAAGACTTAAAGGTGTAATTTCATTACAGTCCATTAGTAAAGTGTATTATTGGTGCCATTTTCAAAAATATTAATTTATTTTACCAGCAGTATTCATAGCTGTAGTTATGTTATTTTTTATTTAAAAACTTTATATTAAAGTCATTTGTAATGTTATTGTATAGTTATTGTGTAGCACATATGGTTTGCACTGTATAGTAGATTTTAAAGAAAATAGTCGCAAACAATACAGAAAAGCATTTTAGAAATAGCTTCAAAAGCACTTGTGTATCCTGATTTATTTTTTTCTTATATGCTGTTGCAGATACGTGTAGATGCTAAAATATAACTTGCAAAGAAGTTTCAACTATGCTGTAAAGGTCGCCTTAACATTTCAATTTTTGGAACACTTGGGCTCAGTTTGCACTTTATATTTTAGCAGATACAGTACCTTAGTCACTAGGCTTTGCATTTGTATGTAGCAGTATGTTTCTGTCCACTTTCTTAACCTGAAACGTACGTTAAATGAAGATGGCAGGTTTTTTTTTTCTTGTATAGTACTTGTATTTTCTTTTGCTGATGCATCTCTTGTCTCAATTTTTAAACCTTTGCTGTTAAATGCAATACTTTATAAAGAATGAACAAAATTACTGGAAGCAGTATTGTCAGTAATGAGGTCATATCAATCCGTTTTATCTTTTGAAAGGCACAGTCGAAAACAAAACCCTAAACTCAATGCTGCAATTATGAATCTAATTCATATAGAAGATATATTTAAATATAAGAGTAGCAATACTGCAACTGGTGATCACAAAGATAATGTTCTACTTCTGATAGAAATAATTTCTCAACAAATGTTGTTACTATGCATGTACATGGATGGAATAAAATTCCAGATCATTGGAGAAGTTTGGCAGTAATTTCTTTATCAATTTGGTTTTTGGTTTGGTTTTGGTGGGTTTTTTGGTTTGGTTTTTTCCAAGGAGGAGCAAGGTAATGTTGTGGTCACAAGTTAACAGAGGTCACTGCTGCAACAGTCTACACTACAACTTCACATGTGCAGGTGTGAAAATAGGAAGGTTATTCTCATTATTGGAGCTGAAGAAGACACACTTACATCCCTATATCAAAACCAGTGGAGCAATCTGCTTCACACCACCTCTGCTGTTACTCTCTGTGTGTTCAGGGGTCTGCAATGAAAAAGAATAGCTTACATTTGAATAGCAATTTGCTCCACTAAGTCACTATAAAAATACTATTCAATTATTTATGTTCCATTAAAATCTGGAGTCATTAACAATTAATAACCTTCACTTGCAACTCTCAGTCTCCTGTACACTGTTTGTTTTGTCTTGTTTTGTTTCGTGGTTTGTTTGGGGTGTTTTTTTAAGATATTATATAATAAAGTGACATCTTGATGCATTTTCATCCTACAGCTTTGAAAGTAAAACCGTGACCTGAATAAATAGCCACATAAACAGTTGTATTTAATTTGGTTCCTATATCAGCCAAAGAAACAGAACAACTCAGAACAGCCAAACTCAGAACTAAGTATTTCAAAGGATGTTATTTAGCTAAGCAGCCAGGTGGAGTCTAGCAGAGAGTTTGCAGTACCATTGACTTCCAGCACCCCACCCCTGGGTACTTCAGGAATTGTTCTTTTTCCATTTGTAAGTGTATGTACATGTGAATCAGTAGCAAAAACTATTATTAACAACCCTGGAGGTTAGTGGGCTTTTAATAGAGAACAAGAGTGCTAGAGTTTTGCAGATTCTCACTCAGCAAAGCTAAGAGGTGTGTACTTTCATTTCAGTAGGGCCAAAATTGGTTCTGTAGCAAATAATTTGGGCAGTAAGCCTTCTGAGGCAGAAAAAGCATTGCAAACACAGGGAGAACAGAGCAGACAAATCAGTCATGATTATCTATTAAACAGCTATTAGAAAATGCTACACCAGTGTATACAAAATCCTGCAATATTCTGGCCTTTTTGGTGGCAGACATTTTGAAGATACCCATCATACAAAATTGGTTTAAAGAGCTAGGTGATGATGACATCTGGATTGGAATAAGCTAATGCTGGAAGATCTATGTGCAGAGATGAAAACTTGTAGATGAAGCTGGTTAGAAAGTCCCAGGGAGTGTCATTTCCATTTGCTGGGCATTGGGGGGGTGTTGAGACTGTAAGTGAAGGAGAATCTGAGGGTGAAAGGGAATCCCCTACCTGAAGGGTGGTGCTGGAAGGGAAAAGCCTGATCACAAAGTATTTCTGATCTGGAAATCCTGAACGTACCTGATCTATTCCAGAGGTAAATGAAAGCCTTGCATGCTGCATGATGTTCTTCCCAGGGGCTAGTCCAAGTGCTTTCACACACAGAAGGTACCTGGTAGCACCTTCTCTTTGTAAATCACCTATTCAGTTGCCTGGTCCTACTGTATCAAGTTCACAGCAAGCACACCCACTTCATCTGTGGGCCCAGAGCTGCTCCCTTCTATTTTACACATTTTACCCTTTTTGCTCCCTTGCCTGGAGCACCTAGCAGCTCTGCCACGGGCTAAGCCCCAGAGTTACAGCAGCACACTGCAAGGAAAACTTTTCCCTAGCCAGGTGTGTAGCAAATTCAGATTACTGGCCTTATTATATGTTTGTTCAAAACAGAAAGCATTGAATAAAGAGCTGCTTACAGAGCTGGGGCCAGGAACCATCCTTTCCCATCACCTGGTCTCTAGTTTTTCACTTTATTGCATCTAGTTTTTAACTTGCTCATTTGAAATATGAACACAGACACTTTGCCTAGACAGAAATACCTGTATCCTGATCTCCAGCAAGATGGTGAGAGGCAGGTGCTGCCAACTGAGCTGTTGGGCAGTACATGAGTGAGCCCACGGAGAGCACCAGTCCTGCAGCACTCCCACAGTTCCCACACATTCAGCCTGGCACAAACCCTTCACGGGACAGTTAATAATCAGCTCACTTTCCTTTTTTTTGCTATTTTGAGGAAACCTTCTTAAACCACAACTGGAGTCTTGGGGTTTTATGGGGAAAACACCAGTGGGCTGATGAAGTTGGCATTTGGCTGGAGGCAGAACAGACTGCTGCTTTGATGCTCTGACATTTTTGATCTCGTGCTAATTCTGATGAAACTACCCCCGAGAGAGATGTTTATGGAATCCAATAAAAGACCTGTAGGTTCAAAGCCTGATCAAGGAAGAAAATTGTTTTAGAGAGAAGCTGCCTCAGCCTGTGATTGAAGTTTCTGTATGAGGGTAAGTATGCAAAGAGAAGGGAACATGATTTACTGCTACAAGTTTTCAAAGCAGAATGGAAAAGCAACCCCCTCAAACGATGTCTTACAACAAAACGAGCAAGAATTTGAAAAACCAAATATGTTTGAACGGATAATATTTGAACTCTTTTTTCTAGACCAAAGGAAAGAACCTCTGCAGATGTAATTTAGGAATGATTAAGCTAAAACTCCTTCCCCTTGCACTCAAAAGCCAAAGCACAGCTCGCAGCAGGGCAGTGCACACAGCAGCAGGGAGGTGCTGGGATGCAGCCACCTGAGCTGAGGGTTACCCTGCATCACTTGCCACATCTCATGTCCCACATCCTTAGGCTGGCAGGTCTCCTGGGGCTCAGCCAGGTCAATAAGGTCCCCTGCAGTGCCAGGGACCTGCCTATAATAATATGCTGTGTTTCTTTTTCCTCAGACATCAAAATGCATCATAGTTTGTGTCTGCTGTAGTAGCTTTGATACTGACATTCACAATAAAAAAAAAAATCAACTTATATCAAGTATTCAACTTGCAGCTACCATTATACCTTCCTGATATGGAACTGCTGTGAATAGTTGCCAACCACACGTTATGGTTAAGTAACACTATTAGGTTTTGCATTTGCTCTAAGGTCATGACAAACATAATTAATACCAATAACCAGCAAGGATAGCGTAGGATTCGTTCATAGCTGATCAAAGTGCCAGATTTCTTTCCTGAGCAACAAATGCCAAATCTTTCTTATCACCAGATAGCATTAAAAAGGGAAAAAAAAATGAAATGTTGTACAACTTTGTCCAGTGACACTTATGAACCATTACTCTGGGCTGGGGAAGATGCTGTCGTGGATGTGTCACTGGTGTGGAGAGGCACAGTTCAAGCACCTTCTGCTGATGTTCAGAACCAGCAGTGAAGTGAGAGATGTGATGCAGGCTCAGATAAAAATAAATTGCTTTTTTCATTACTGTAATCAGTTTGATGCAACATGCAGCATTCTGAAAACACGAATTACCCCGCTATCTAAACTTCTCTTAGAAATGGAGATGAGGTAAAGTTAGTACTCTGCTGAGTATCAAAACCTCTTCTCTCTACAGGATTACTCAGTGCTGCTAACAAATCACCCATAAAAATGCAGGTCAGGCGTTTGGAAGCTCCATGTAATGCTAACAAAACTCCCATTGAAATGAATTATGGAAACGCTCACTCCAGTCGCAGTGTCTACGAACAGATAAAAGGGAATATGTCTTTGTGACCTTTATACAGCTGCTGCTGCAATTCTATCCTACACAAACAGCTGCTTTTGTGGGTGATACCATTGGCTGCAGAGCATGAGCTCCTCAAAATTCAGAAGAGGTAGAGCCATTTCCCAGGAAAGGTAATGCTAGAGAAGGGCTGGGGCTGGCAGCACCTCTGGAAGTCAGGCAGGCTGCAGCAGGGGCAGCTCCAACAGCCTGCTCAGGGCTGTGTCCAGCTGGGTCCTGAGTATCACCCAGGACAGAGCCTACACAGCCCCTCTGGACACCATGTTAAAGTGCCTGGGGTTGTTCCTCCTCAGGGGCAGGAGCTCACCTTTCCCTTTGCTGAATTCCATCAGCATTCTTCTTGGGCCATTTACCCTTATTTACATTTATTTACCCTCTTAGCCTGGGTCTATAGGGGGGCCACAGAAAGGTCACAGGACTGCAACTCCTCTCCTGTGAGGACAGGCTGAGAGAGTTGGGGTTGTTCTCACTGGAGAAGGTTCCCAGGAAACATTACTGCAGCCTTTCAAGAGTTAAAGAAGACTTAGAAGACTCAGAGGGAAGCAAGGGACTGGACTAGATCTTTAAAGGTCTCCTTCTCATGCAAACCATGCTATGGTTCTGTGAACTTCAGTTGGACTATGTCTATCACCTTATCAAATGCCCTACATTTCACTTTTATTTTGCCTGTCTTCCTACTCCTGGACATCTTCCCAGGTTGTCTGTACATTGTTTGACTGGAACTCCAGTTTTGTCAGGGATAAGCTAGACTTTCTGGACTAACAGCAGCATAATTGAAAGTAGCAGCAGGCCTACAGTCTGGGTGTGTGGTAATTGTTTCACAACCTTCAGAGCTGCTATGGAATGAAAAAATATTTTAAAATAGTGGGATTCAGAACCCAAGTCAATAGTTTCCTGTAGCATCTGCCATACTCTGGCTCCCTGCAAGCTGCGAAGCCCTTCACATTCTCCCTCCTCAAATATTCTTAGTAACACCACCTTTCCCTCCCCAGTCTTCCTCTCCATCTTCCTCCTTCTCACTTTTGCTCTTCACCTTATTTTTGATCTCCCCCTTGCCTTCAGGCAGACATTCTATCCTATTACATCCAACCTCTGAGGAAACAGGAAAAAATAACAAATCCCTAGAAAATGAAAAGCAAGATTCACCAGATGTCACCATGCTAATGATGGGCCTGCACTCTAAGAATTCCCAGGAAAGCAAGTTTTAATTCTGTCTTCTAAATCATACAGTAATCTCTGCACTATAACCTCCACCAGCCAGTTTCAGTTTGGCTGGAAATGTGTGTGTAAGAAAAACGCAAAGTAATGGACAGTGAGTGAAACTTTCAGATCTGAGCACTGCTCAACTTGAAAAGTTTGAACTTAAATTCAGCCCAGGCCTATCTTTGTCACCATAGCTCAAGCCCCATGTGACAGAATGAAGATGTGATTTTTGGAAGAAGGGCAGTGTTGTCTGTGAGGATGAAGTGATTTTTTTCTCCAAGTGCTTTGCTGATTCAGACCCTTTTGAATGAATTGCTTTGCTTTGTTTTTTGTACCACCTCCTCTTCATCAAAAAGCAAATTCTATTTTTAACATCTATAAATTCATGCCAAAACAGTTATTCCACATTTGTGCTCCACTTAGAGGAATGCAGCAAAATCAAAACCTGCCTAAGCCACCACACACATCAGTAGGAACACAATGAAGCTCTGGCCATCCACATTTATATTACAAATGAATACCTGTAGAACTAGTCATTTTTCACTGAAAATAGGTGCAGTAAATAGTCTTGCTCTTCTTCACTGAGTGTTAATCAGACTAGATTCTCCATCCAATTCCATCAGAAGAAAGTAATATATACTAAAATATAACAATTTACTCCACATTTTTCCCAATGCCACTGAGAACAGGTGTCCCCCCAGAAACTGCAGTTAGAGTATTTAAATCCTACTTTATATCACCATCTTCAGACAAAGTTAACTATTAATTTTAAAGCACTTAAAGCAGGTTGGGTTTACCTGCATTTTGGGTCAAGCCCAACTACCATCACACTACACATCTATTTTTGTAATAAATAATCTGCAATGTGTTGATAAAGTCAATTAATTACAGTGTTACTACCATGCCTACCCTTATCACTCCTTTAGGATGAACTGGTTCTACAGCCCTCATTGTGCTCTTCTCATGTTCTCTAGGGAAGTATGGAACTGCTTGCTAGGTCAACAGGTATGGGAACATTCATACCCAGTTTCTGTCAGCTGGTGGTCTCCAGTTCTCTGAAGGTACTATTGAAAAAGTCCTTTTGCCTCTTAAGAGCCATCTTAAGGATTTTTGTAACCTCTTTTCAGAAGCATCAGTGATGCCTCTTGTTGAGGCAGAAGTGAGCTGTGATACATATTCTGGCCTCTGTTTGGAAGCAATGCACAACCTGAAAATTTCTAGGTGCTGTCCCTCTAAACTGCAGGAACTTGCCAAAAAGAAATGTTTCCTTTCTGCACTGCTCTGAGCAATACAAAGGTTTCCTAAACCCCATTCAGCATCCCCTCACAAAAGCAGTCCTTTCAGGAAATTCAAGTTCAGATTCAGTAGGGCAGTATAACTGTCTGATGTGCTGTGCAGATGTAGATATGAGCCACAGAAAATAGAGCAGCTTGGCTTTAGGGGATGTAATCACTGACACGCTGATGAGATCTCACTGCTTCAGCCACGAGCAGTTCAGATCCTGAGCAGTGGACGTGTTCAAAAAAGAGATTATTCCTCAGGCATAAAGTATTATGAGAATGCAAAGTATTGCTGTTTTTCCAAATGTAGTGGTGGTGACTATTTGCTTCCTAAGCAAATAATCGAGTTTAAACATGAAACATAAAAGTTCTTTATCTCTGATGGATGCTATTTGGGGTTTATTTCAGTGCAGTGTATTTAAAGATCATCATTGGAAACCTACACACGAACTTCACACGTGTCTAGGTGGCTGCTCTATCTTCTCTCTAACAAGAAGCTTTAATAAAAATACCATGAGTGTCCATGCCACCATGCTATTCCAGATGCCTACTCAGTCTTCTGAATACCAATATTCAATATTCTATCTTCTGTCTGAATAAGGGAAGCTGGTCCTGCAGCAGTGAGCTCAGGGGGTGCTTTGCAGGTGAGCAATCTGTGACCTACTTAATATGAAGTAGATTTCTGGCTTTGAATGCCATTTCTTTCCCTAGTCAGTTATTTTTAAACCAATTAAAGAGCAGAAAGTGTTAATAAGTGATTTTGAATAAGAAAGTGATTCAAGAATGTTGAGAAATAAAAGGAAAATTAATTGAATGAGGCACTCAAAGAATACCCAAAATCCTGCTCTCAGGTTTCCTTGATTATTTATTGCTAGTCTGTGTGTGCCTGAAATGTGGTTTCCTCATTTAGGAAGTGCAACTATAACTTCCAAGTGATTGTGTGCTGCAGTTCCATATTTTAAGTGGAATAGACAACATAAGGATTGTTTAATTCAAATTCTTCTAGCCATGTGTTTTAGCTCTGTAAGTCTCACTCATTAGCTAATGGGTAACAAAAATATAAAATACAATATTTGCATCAGGAAAATCACATCAACACCTGGAAAACAACTGAAATCTTAGACTGTATGTGGCAAAGTGTACTGTGTAGGTCATCTACCCAGGACAAGCTATGCTGAGGAAAGTGTATTAATATTAAATATGTTCTATTTCATGTCCAGAAATAATTCCAGGGTTTTGGTCAGTTCACAAAACCAGTTTCACTTCATGTTTTTAACAATTGGGATTGGCCTCAATTCCCATTTAAAGAGAAACCCCTTTACATTAGTTCAGCAATGTCAGAGTATGGTGAGGAAGGTGGTTGCACCTTCCAGAGGTGTCTCTAACCCGGTGCATAACCTGTGCTTAGCTTGATGGTTCCACTACAATCCAAACATCATTTCTGCTTTCCACACTCTCTCTCCCACCATCAGCCATTAAAAAGTGCCTCTGGAATTTGTGGTTTTCTCAGAGCACTATTTAGACCTTTTCTTGTAAGTATATGAGGAAGCCATGACTGTTTCTCTGATAGTACCAGGTACATTTGGAATAAAAATAAGAATGTGAATGATTCCCATGACGTGTCCTAGCACAGACTGTGCTGATTACCTGTTCTCAGAGGGACTCTGAGAGTGCTTCAGCTACAGTGTGGGTCGTGTGGAAAGGGAGGGGTTAATATGTTTTATTTTTAATGTTTTAGGTTGCTTTTTTTTTACAAATCATCATGTAGATATTCTGCTTTTAAAGTAAATGACAAGAAAACGTCAACCATTGTATATTATGGGTTTGATCAGGAAGCCTATCATCAGGTAATTCAGTTTCCAGTTAAGAGATAAACTAATACTGATAAATTTGCATTTTCCCCCTCATTCTTTAACCTGACTTTTATCTTGTGTGAATGACATTGGACATATATAGTTATACAAAATGAATATTTTGTTTAGGTGTATGGATTCTTCAGATTGCCCACATTAACGACTCTTCACCTTTCAACTGATTTATAAACATGTAAGAATAAAATGTCAGCATTCATTTGTCATCTTGCAGTAAACTGTCAGCATTCGTTTCTCAGCTGAAAGAGAATATCTGTCTAAGAATTTACATTAGGTTTTGGAATCAAACTGGATGAACAGCAGTGCAGCTCAGCATGGGAACCTGATATGGAGCATACACACTCCATTAATGCCTTCATGTTCATTCCAGGTTCCAGCTCACCATGATCTAGGCAATTCAGCAGGACTTGCTGATGAAAAATTGGGACCAACCCAATGCAAGCTCTTCCAACACATCAGCACCATGCTGTAGTGCTCAATAAAAGGGACCAAGTTGAAGACCTTGCTAGTTGAAGTCACACAGAAGGCCCAAGGCCCAAAGCAAAGTGGATGTTACGTGGCTGGTAATGATTGCACTAACCAGTGAGGAGCTGTTTCCTCCCAGTCCACTTCCAGTCATCCTCATGGAATCCCAGAATAATCCTGGTTGGAAGGGAACTCCTAGATCACCCAGTCCAACCACAGCTACAACAACAACCAGCCTAAATACCCAACCATTCCAAACACACAAACAACCCCCCGGAGCATGTCCTGAAGCACCATGGCAGCTCCTTTCTGCAACCGCTGCAGGGATGGGGACTCCACCCCCTCCCTGGGCTGTTCCAGGGCCTCACCACTCTCTCCAGAAAGAATTTCTTCCTAATATCCAATCTAAACCTCCCCTGCTGCAGCTTCAGCCCAGCCCCTGGTAACATCCTCTGTAAGATGAGCCAGACTGCAATCAGAGGAGTCACAAATGTAGGTGTTACGAGAGGAATGTGCACCCCACCTATCTGAGACTGACTGAGAGAAGCAAACATCTCACCTCAGAGCCATTCCTGGCTTCCCTGGATCCTGTGGGGGATGCACAGACATTTCTTGGTGGCTGCTGGTAGGGCTCAGAGCTGGTGTGGGGGTCTCAGACTCACAATCCCCATCTCCTGCAGGGCCTGGAAAAGATGGAAAAATATCTCTGAGCAAGGACGAGAAGAGGATGTGTTTCTATCAATGTGCTAAAATAGAAGTGTAAAAGTGATGCTGAAGCCTTGCATTTAAATTTAAATATTCAACAGCTCAAAAAGCAGGGGAGTCTGTATGAGGAAAGCCTGAATATTCCAACAGCTTTTGTTTAAAGCTATTCAGAGCATTGTAAACACATTTCACAATGTTTTCTATTGTTTACAATGTTTTCTGTGGGTACGTAGTGTTTGCTTACCCAGAAACTCTGTAGAATTCTCTCTTTGAAGAGTATGGAGAGTTGTTAACATTTATTTATCAGTGTTTTACATGCCACCATTCCTGATTTTTAACTGTATAGTACTTTCTAAAAAGTCATTAAAAAGCCTGGCTTGTAACTGAACACAGAGTTAGGTTTTGTTGCAGGGAAGTGAGGTCTACAAAACAAAGTATAATATTATCTCAGTTCTCCTACTGTGTAGCACAAACACTTCCATGGATTGAGTCTCTAGTTAAAAGAAAGATATTTGGGGTGCTTCAAATACAGATTTTTTAATTATTCAGAACTTCAACCCTGTGGTGAGAGGCAGGATTTTTTTCCCCATTACTTCCAGTCTAGCTGCCATGCTTGAAGCATCCATGGCTCTTTCCCAGAACAGGGCAACTGGGCATTGCAATTCCCCCTGGCCGTGTACAACACAGTTGTCTGTGGACCAGTGAGAAGAGAGAGCATGGCCAGTGCACATGGTTTTTAATTTGTCCTTCAGCCAAATATAGAGTTTACCAGATGTTTTTTGATTATTTTGAAGGGATATCACATTTTTCATAGGCAACAACCTGGATTTTTAAAAAAATCAGTATGAACACTGCAGTAAACAAGATGGTTTTGAAGTATTATATCCCTGCTGCTTCATTCTAAATGCCTGCCATGGTCCTGCTTCAGCAAATTTTGGTGGGAGAAGTATTTAGTTGGGTTTGCTACACTGGTATAGTGCTTCACATTTGCTCTGAGGAACAAACTTCTGATCCTGGACTTCCCTCTTCTGGCAGTTTGGTATATTCTTCAGTCTGAAATGACTCAAACTCCGCGTGACTTGGATGGTCCAACAGAACTAAGCAGTGTAACCTGAATGATGAATATTGAACACTCAGAAAATATCCAGTAAAATAAAAACTTTCTTCAGATGTGGTGAACAAATGAATGCTGAGAAATGGAATATATTCCTGCACACAGATATTATTCACCATCTGATATTGCATCAGTATTGATAAAGCACATTGATAAAGGTAGCTCTCCAGGATATATTTGCTGTATTCACAGATCATTGTTAGAGAGCAATATTCTTTACAATTAGCTGAATCCCCCCCTCACTCCTAATGTAGCACTCCTGACCATGGGCAGATTGGTGTGAAATTTAATTTGTGCTAATCTGTCCAAGACCAAGGAAGCACAAAATATATTTTATGCAGTGTTTACCCACTTTACTATATATAGATAAATGCCTGAGTGACAAATGTTGCAGCTTCAGGTTTACTGGAGTCAATATCTATAGTGCCATTGGGCCTGGATTTCACTATTTCATTTTTGTTGCCATGGGAAAACAAGGACTGGAGTCATTCTTAAGCAAATCTATCAATGTAAATCTGTACAATTTCAGTTTAGATATATCAACTTATATCTCCAGGGTAGCTGTAAAATTCTGAGTACTCTCACGTGGGTTATGCAGAAAAGATCCTTTTTCCCTTTGCATTGTATAGAGAACATCTCTAAGTAGGGCTCTTTGGAGGAAAACCCCATAAAGCTCCAAATGTGACTGAAAGCAAGAGTGTAATTTGTGGCATGAACAGCTGAAAGCAGCTGCTGCTCTGGTTTGACTGCAGCAGGAGTGCTGCTGGCTTTGCTGGAAATTGGGGTGGAAATTGGTTCTGAGTTGCTTTAGCATCATCAAACCAGATGTGCAGAGTGAACCTGCTTGTGCACCACCCACTGTGCCTCCAAAGAGTGCTGTGCAAAGGCTGTTGCTGCTCAGACATGGCAGAACTCTCTCAATAATTCTCACACAGTATGAAAATACACACTTTGTTCCCCCCCGAGAAAACAAGCCTGGGAAACAGTAGGCTGAGTGCTAAAATGCAGCATGGATTGCCAGTTATTTAGAAGGGATATTTGGGAATGAGTTTGCTGTAAAAGCAAAGGCCATCCAGTGCCTTCTAAGAGTTGTATGGCATTACTCTTTTTAAAAAAAAAAATAAATAAATAATGAATTCTTATCCACGATTTATGTTTATGGCCAAAATGGAACTGCATGTGCATTAGGAGTGTGCCAGGGTTCAGCCTGTGCGTTGCTACCCATGGACAGGTCTGATTCCCTGATGCAGTGTAGCAAAGCAAGGCAGTGAGCTCTAAGCAGCAGCAGGCATCTTCAGGGGGCATAAACAGGTGCCCAGGATTGCTGTGAATTCGGAATTCTTTATGGTTAGATCCAGACTGGAGCACACTGACCATTTCCCCCTTGTGGGACTGCAACCTGCAGGGAGGTGCCTGTGGAAGGTCACACTGCTGTGTCCCAGGGGGAATTTGCTGTGTGTCACTTATTCCATCCAATCAATACTCTGCTTCCCAGGGAGATGCTGGAGCAGAATCCCCCTTCTGTGCAAGCAGCTAAAAGCAGAGGCAAAACACCTCCACATTTTGGGTGCTGCCATTGCTGGAGTGTGGAGACAATTTCAACAGGAGCACGCCAGCCTGCATTCAGCCTTTCACAAAGGCAGATTTTGATGGGGGTTGATGCAGTAAATGTTCTTTTCTGCTATTTGCTGCTCTCCTTTTACGACTCCCAGTGCCCACATTTGCCCGTTAATCACGCATAGCCAATATTCAGGTGGCAATGCCATGCTCTGGCAGATGGCAGCTCTGAATCCCATTTGTTCTTTGTGACCAAACATAAACAACATCCCAGCTCTCTCTGGAAACCTTGGCTGCTACAGTTCAGCAGTTGAAGGACTGCAGTGTTGATGTGTCACAAGGTCATCTGTGAAAACAATGCATCCTGTAAAACATCCATATCATCTAAAGATGTCTATTTTGCTGCTGGACCAAAGCCTCATAGTTCATTAGTTATTATTATCTATTATTTACTGCTTGTCTGAAACCACAGAGGCAGAACATATACAGGTCTGTACCTCTTACTGTGCTAGCCAGCTTGAGCCTGCTCTGAACCTCTCCAGCTCAAACACCAAGCTGAATGTCAAGCATGCAGAGAGGAAATATTTTGCCTTCTCAAACCCAAGCTCTTTGAGGGTTAATAGACTTCTGGCCCTGATTCTGTGTTAAATGTGCCTTGGTCTTCCCTGATGACCTCCCTGCACCTTTATGGCCTGAGTTTCCTCCTGGGGTGCAGCCCTTTGGAGGCCAAAAGCCAAGATTTACTCCT
>JANHGL010005737.1:0-32685 GCA_024611195.1 Ceyx melanurus | reverse complement strand
GGCAGCTGGGCCCGGCTCTCACCAGCCTGGCCCTGCTCCAACAGGTTCATGTCCTTCTTGTGCTGAGGTCTCCAGAGCTGGACACAGCACTGCAGCAGCTGTGTGACACGTGCTGCAGAGGAGACATCAAATGAGAGAAGAAAGCTCTTCCAGACCATGCATGTCCTGGCATCAGGTGGCAGTGACTAGATACCATTTAAAACAGAACTGAAACTCAGCTCGGAGGAGAAAATCAACTTCACTGAGCAGAGTTCACTGTTCCTCCCAGGGCTGAAACTGTTGTTGCCAGAAACACAGAGGACAATTTGCAAAGATTCAGGCCTCGGATGTATTGTTGTGAAACCTCCCTCCCACTTACACTTTCCACAACAAAGAACTGGAAGAATGATTTCTCTGGAAGCCAAGCCAATTTCTAAACGAGGGGAAACATCACATGGGAAAAGGGAAAAGGCTTAAATAATCTGGGAATAACAAATTTAGGTAACTTTAGGTGAGAGTTAATGGGAACTTCCCACCTGCTTTTACTGCCCATCTCTGTCTTGATGTCATGGGGGAGTGTCCACTCCACCAGAGCAAGTCACAGGGGTGCTGGAGGTGCCTGGACACCCCCCAGACTGTAGCAGCTACTCCTGTTCCCATCTTTTTCCTCTGATCCACGAGGGCACAGCACATGGAACACCAGGAGCAAGGCAAAAGGTTAAGCTCTGTGGGTGTAACACAGGCAGGTGGCTGGAACCCTCACTCCAGGCCTTGCAAGGGTGGCAGAGGTGACAGGTACCACTCAGAGTGTGCCCTGCATGGTGCCAGGATGGCACCCTCAGCTGCTGGCTCAGGTGATTCCTGCTGTGGCAGCTCAGGATCCTGTATACAGAAAGATTTCAAGTCAGGCTTAGTCCCTTCTGTGGTGCTTAACTGGGATTTCATTTCTTTTAATTGGCCTGAGTTTTTCTCATGTCACTGACAATATTAGTAGAAGTTATAAGGCAAAGTCCTCAGTTCTGGCCCAGAAAATCTCAAATTGCTGAACCTAGGGCAATACTCTGGAGCAGGAGCTCTCTGCCTTATCCCTGTGCTCTTGCAGACACATCCACCATCATCTGTGTCAGACACAAAATGCTGGTTGGATCCTGTGGGACTGTGATATATTCTCATAGCTATGCTTGGACTCCACGTTTGTTTGGGAAAGACAAAAAAAAAAAAAAAGAAAAAAAAAGGAAGTATTTCTGCATTGTTTTCATCACCATTCCATCAGTTCAGTTCAAAATGCAAGCAGTATGAATGATGTCTTCAAGAAGTATGGAAAGGTGGTGTCCTGGTTTTGCTGGGATGGTGTCCTGGGCCAGCCCTGCTCTGCAGGCTGTCAGCAGATTGGAGGCAGCCAGGGCAGCTGAGCTGAGTTGGCCACAGGTGTGTCCCAGCCCAGAAAGGTCATGCCCAGTATAAAGGGGGAAGATGGGAAAGGGTGGGGCTCCTGCTGATCCTGGTTCTCTTTGTTTCCAGGAAGAAAAACTCACCTTTCTGCTCCTGAAGACTCTCTCCTGTTTGTTGTGGCTGCCATAACCTTGCTGGGGCAAGTATGACTTTATATATTTTCTGTTGTATTACTTTGTTTAATTCAATTTGCTTCCATTTCAACCCCTGGGTCTTCTTTTCCTGATCCCTTTTCTCTGCTGGGGACAGGTGCTCAGGTGCCATAGCTCTAGTTTAGGTACAGACTGAATGTAGACAAATGGTGAAAGTTTAGATGTGTTGATAATCAGCATCTTAAGAATGGTTTGTGTAACTAACAGTTGAATTATCATCAAGATTATAATGAAAAAATAACAAGATACCAGTGCAAAGGCTGCAACAGAGAGATTTAGTGAAGAAAAGGAAAACACAGAACTGCAAGTATCACAGGTAGGAAACCAGATCTGGTTCTGCAGACAACCTCTTCAGCAGCATATGACAGAATACTTATTTGCAAATAACAGTTAGAGGAAAATGTGCTTTATCAGGTTTGTTTACTTGCTTTTTGCCAAGTCTGGCTTGTAAGGAAGTCAAACCCAATGCATCCAATGAGAAACTCTTCTGAAGGAAGTTACTAAGAGCAGTGCACAGCTCTCTTATCATCTTGCTCCTCTCAACAGTGGATTTCAGAGTTTCATGTTGCTTAATAAATGCCACTTTCCCCATCAGCTTGGCAAAGAATCCCAGTTGGATTCTTTGTTGGGAACTGAAGCAAGGAGGCCAGTTCTCATCCTAACAGCAAATACCCTGCTAAGGTTTCTAAGTTAGATGAATGTCTTGGTTTACCTGCTATCTGAAGTGCTCTCTAGATCATGGAAAAGGGCCTAGGGTGATGAACAGGCCTAAATTTAGGCACTATCCTCCTCTTAAGGCCTCTAGGATGAGTTAGGGATGAATCCAAGTCAGTGTCTTGCCCAGGGTCGTGCAAGAAATTGGTGGGAGGTGAAGAAATGAGCTGAGCCCCCTAAACCTGCCCTGCCTGCTACCTTGTCAGTCTTCTTCAGTGCATGGAGCTTTGCTAATCAAAACTGATTTCTTAGTTGTTTTGATTTGTCCATCACTTAGTTTTTATATTGCTTTGCCCAGAAAAGGTACTTGTGAGATCTTCATTTTTGTGCAGCTCTCAGAAACACTTCTTTGAATTAAGGGGTTTGACTTGTTATGACTAAATTTTCCACTCAATATGGGGCTTGCTCCCTCCTTTTGAAGATGAGATTTCTGAGACCTAGCTGGTGCTACCCTTTCCTGAGTGCAGAATTCTTGCTGCAATGAAGGAGATCAGCAGATCTACTTCGGGGTAGAAATGAGATGTGGTTGAGATGTGGCCTGAGCCACACTGGTTTGTTTTCCTTTGGTTACTTGTTTCAGGTACTTGCTTTGCTCCCAGATCTGTTAGCACTGTGCTTTCATGTATCCTGTTGCCTGGGGAAGCAGTGGAGACCCCATCCCTGGAGAGGTTTAAAAGCTGTGGAGCTGTGGTGCTGAGGGATGTGTTTTAGTGGTGCCCTGGCAGTGCTGGGGGAACAGTTGGACCTGATGGTGTAAAAAGTCTCTTCCAACCAAAATGATTCTATGATTGTTGCCTGGAAGATAGATTGAAAAGTAGTCAGTATGAACCAGTGCTTCTAGCATTAAAAATCTAATCATCCTTTTGGGCAGATGCTTATGGTTGTTTTTTGTTGTTTGTTTTTACTTGGATATACTTTGCCTGTAAAAAATGCTGACAGCCTCTCTCCAGCTGCAGTTTCTAGGCTTTATCTGCCCTTGTTTCTGCCAGGAAGGCAACTTTGTGAGGAAACATTGCTTTAAACATGCTCCAGCTGTTTCTTGCATCCAGTCTCAGCTTGAACAAGTTACACCAAAAGCTGTCAGGAGAGAGAAGCTGTAGATAAGCTACATTAAACAAAAATGAATTAAATTCGGAAGCTCCCCTTGTTTTATAGGGACAATAAGAGGGACACCCTCATTTTCAAGGGATGCATATGCATAATCTGTCTGCAGTAAAATGCAGACCACACAGATCCAGGAGTTATAGCAATTACTCACTGGGGACACTGGCAAAAGGATTTTGTTACCTGTCAGGGCTGGGAACACTGGAACAGCAGCCTGAGAAGGTCCAAGGCCCCAGTGCTGAGCTAAGATCATCTTATGTTTGCCACCCCTTGCCTTTAGCTGTAAGAACAAGCCTGTTCTCAAGGGCATGTGGAGTGTTGGCATTGCCACCAGCACACAGCCAAGTGCCTGGGAAGTAGAAGAGGGTGAAAAACTGCTGGAAGGGCAAGGGCTGTATGTGCCTCCAGGGTCCTGTGAGCAGCTAAAGAACCAGGGCTGTAGGCTGACTTTTGCCATATATGACATGCAGCATAGAGGAATGAGGGCAGCTTCTCTAGCTGCTTTTACTAAGCATCCTGAGGCATGACTCTGTGAGGAATTTCTCACTAGCTGTTTCCACTTGGGCTGCTCAGCAGAACCTGAGCTGGTGCCACTGGGAACCCCTCTGAGGGCTGGATGCTTGCAGCCAGACCTTTCTGTTCTTAGTCTTCCAAGCAGAGTGATTTGCTGTGGAAAAGAAGGCAATGCAGATTCCTCTGTTTGCTATGTATGATCAGCATGGCAGCTGCAGGCATCCAGCTGAGGTGGTGGTGGGCTCAGTGGGAAAGGTGCCACGTGAGACCTTTGTTCTGCTGGGCTGCTATAGAGCAGTATGGCACAAATGCAAGGCTGTGCTTTGCTCCAAATATTTTGTGGATGTGGAAGACATTTTTTTTCCCACCATTATACAGTACATGCAGAAAGCCACCCATTGTCCTTTGACTAATCCTGTTTGGATTATCTAACTCTGAGTTGGAGTTATCCTGTTACCCTTGGTATAACTGTATGTGAGCAGTTATTGCCTTAAGAATTACTCCCTGGTGTCATTTTCCCCAACACTGTCACAGTTTTTAATGACATCTTATTATTTAAAGCCACATATTCCAGCTTTCCTAAGAGGATTATGCTCTACAACTGTGGTATTGCTTTGTTTCAACAGATGCAGCCAGGAACAGCTTTGTTCTTACTCTGGGTTTAGGATGAGTGTGAAAATAGGAGCTATATATGTCAAACAGTAGGGCTCAAACCCTCAGCTGACAGAGCACAGTCATAGCAGAGAAGGGTTGGGGTTGAAGGGACCTTGAATATCAAAGTTCCAGCCCCACCTGCCACGGGCCTTCCTCTAAACCACATTGCTCAGAGCCCCATCCCACATGGCCTTGAACACTGCCTGGGCTAGAGCATCTGCAATCTGTTCCAGCCTCTCAGCACCCTTAGAGATTTTTTTCTTTATCTAGTCTAAATCTACCCTCTTCCAGTCTGAAACTGTTACCCCTCATCCTATCACTCCACTTGCTGAGCCCCTCCCCTGGGACTCCCCCTCTTTCCTGTAGGCTACCTTTTAAGTACTGAAAAGCCCCAGTAAGGTCTCCCTGGAGCCTTTTCTCCAGGATGAACCACCTCAACTCTCTCAGGTGGTTGGACTAGATGATCTTCTAGGTCCCCTCCAACCCCTAACATTCTGTGATTCTGTGAAATGCTGCAGCCCCTTGATCATCTTTGTGGCCTCCTCTGAACTTGATCCAACAGGTCCATGTCTGTCTTATTCTTTGGGTTGGGCACAGTACTCCAGGTGGGGTCTTAATGAGGTAAAATCTCCTCCTTCTACCTGTTGACCATGCTTCTTTTGCTGCAGCCAGGATGAAGACTAACTTTCTTCAAACTCTTGCAGATACTACTTATTTTTTCCTACTGAAAAGACTAAGCTGGCTTTACACCAGCAGAATAAGTTTGATTTTATTTTAGGAGGACAGAATAGTAAGGAGGGTCCAAACCTGACTGAAACAGTGTTGTTGCTTTCTACAACACAACAGTGTTGTATTTTCACTATATTTCATCCATATAGTTAATAGTTTTCAAATCATGCTTTTCTGTAGTATAATGAAAAGAACAAGTCCAGGCTGAATGCAGGGAACAGCAAAGGTGTGATTCAAAGGTTTAATTTCTCATGAGCTTTCATCCTGACACCAATTTTTAACCTTTCTCCAGTCACCAGTGACCAGAACTGTCCTTTCCAAGAAAAAGAGCTGGCAGTAAACTTGCAAATGCTTTAGTTTACATAATGGGAAAAAGAAATCAAAGTTTTTCCTTCCTGTACTGATAGTTGCCCTTTGCACGGGACCATATGGCACAGCCTAAAGCTCTGTCTGTGTGCAGCTTGGCTGCTGATTTCCCTTGCAAAGTGGAAGTCCAAGGCAAAGTGACCCTCCTGAAGCTCACTTATCCTCACACGAAACTGGTTTGGGATTAGGCAAACCAGAAATCCCCAGTTCCTTTTTCTAGAGAAATCACACTGTGATAATCAGCAGAAGCCCATTTCATTTTCTTCCATGGCCCTTTTTACAAGAAAAGGAGCAACTCAGGGCACTTTTTTCTGCAGTCACTATTACTTTTTTCCATTCTATCATTTTTCTTCCCTTGAATATCAGTTCCTTGCAGTTTGTCTGGGCTTGTGTAAAATAATCTTTACAATGAGATGGGATTTCCAGCACTGGTAGGAAAGATTTACTGGAAACTTTCATCTTCAGCAAAGAGCCTGCATGTTGTGCATTGGAAGGAAAACAGTGGGAGCTCAGCTGGAGTAAGTCAGCTGTCATCTTGGAAGCTGCAAATAGAATCATGGAGTCACTTTGGTTGGAAGAGACTTAAGATCATAAAGTTTAATTGTTAACCCAGCACTGCCAGGGCATCACTAAACCATGGCAGTCAGCACCATATCTACATGGCTCTTAAAACCCTCCAGGAATAGGGACACCACCACTGCCCTGGGCAGTCTGGGCCAGGGCTTGACAACCCTCAGGGAAGAAATTTTTCTCAATATCCAACCAAAACCTCCCTGGCACAACTTGAGGCAGTTTCCTCTTGTCCTGTTGCTTCTTCTTTGGGATAACACTGGCACCCCCCTGGCCCTTCCTCATTTCAGGGTGCTGTTGAGAGCAAGAAGGTCTCCCCTGAACCTCCTTCTCTCCAGGCTGAACAACCCTACGTCCCCCAGTTGCTCCTCACAAGACTTGTTCTCTAGACCCTTGTCCAGAGAAACTGGTGAAGCTCCAGCCCCTCAATGTCCCTCTTGTAGTGAGTGGTCAAAAATTGAATCCAGTATTTGAGGTGCAGCCTCACTAGTGCTGAATCCTGGGGGACAATCTCTTTCAGAGCCCTGCTGGCCACACATTGAACCTGGTACCTTTGGCCTTGACCCATCCATCCAGCCTGGTCAAATCCCTTTGTAGAACTTTCCTACCCTTAAACAGAATGATACCAGCCTGACCAGGTGTCACCTGAGGATGCCCTCAATCCCCTCATCCAGTTCATTGATAAAGATATTAAACATAAGTGGCCCTGGGTACCACCACCTGTGACTGGCTACCAACTGGATTTAACTCCATCCACCACAACCCTTTGTGCCCAGCCACCCAGCCAGGTTTTTATCGATAAGCTAAGTGTCCACCCACCCAAGCCAGATGGAGCTGTGCTAGGAGAAATTCTGGGAAATAAGCAACTGAGGCCAGCATTGCCCATCAGCAGAGCTGCTGCTGGGAGGACATCCAGCCGGGTGTGGAGAAGGGCTGCAATGCGAGGCTGCCCCAAAAGAGGGCAGCGGTGCCAGGCTTTTAGTGGAGCCCACGGAGCCGGAGTCTCCTCGTCCTTCTCCCGGACAACACTTCCATGGTAAGCTTTGAGATAGGGAACCCGCTCTGCTTTGCCTCGTAGCAAAGTACACGGTAGCAAAAGCAGGTGCTGATTAGTTCCCTGCAATCTTAACTGCTGTTCCTTAATAAAAAAACAACCCTTCCCCTCTCCTTTTCTTTGGTCTTATCACCAAGGGCATGGGTTTCTCAAAGGTTATTGGAGAGCCTGGAGTCCTGAAGCAGGTGGTGTTGGCCCACTGCATGAGAAATACAGCTAAGCAAGGAAGGAGCTGCACTCTCTAGACAGCATAACATGGACTTTAACAGTCTCAGAGCAGCAGGAACCATGAAAGATCAAAACCTCAGGGAGTCAAGCCTAAAATGGGGCATGAGGAAGAAATATCTATTTATATATATATATATTTTTAGGACCGTTTAAGATAGGTCCAACAGCTGCTGAAATTGCAGGTCCATGCTGCTGGGCTCCTTTGAACCCCACCTGGGCTCAGTGGCCTTAACTGTGTGGCCATTTCCACTGACTTTGAGAGTATCTTTGAGCAACATGCTCAAGAATTTGCAGAACAAGGGTTGGATGTGTCTCCTTTTGTGAGGTGCTAGCAAATAACAATGCAAGTGACAGGATAGTTCCACCATCTCTAGAAAGATTGCATCCTTGTGAGCACTAAAAGGGAATTTGTTTCTGGGCTCATAGGTCACCCTGCTGCAGCCACTCACCACTTGTGGTGTGTGCCCCTGGCATATAAAATCCAAAGCTCAGGAGCTTCATTATTTTTGCCCTGTTCAGCTGTGTCAGAGGTGCTGTTCTCTCACCACAAGGATTTAGTGATGTTTTCCATGTGTCTGGGGATATTAGAAGTATTACCCAGCCCTCTATTCCCTCTCTTAGAAGTGGCCATTGACAATTCTTTGCAAGTTTCTTCCTGGACAGGGAGACCAAGTGTAGGAAAATATCAACTGAGAGGCACAGATGGATCCAGAGCTGGTCTCTCTGATGCAGTTACTATTATGTAGAGCTACTTCACTATAATAACAGGTGTCAGTGATGGAATATACTTCATCACTCATACCCTGTGGCATCAAACAAAACCAGCTCTGCCTTCATACACCTAGCAGTTATTTATGTTCCCACTGGGGAGAGGCCAGCAACAGGTTTATAGTGGAAAAAGAGGTGGCAAAAGAAAAAGGACAACCTGGATAGAAGAAAAAGAGAAGATGGTAGAAAGTTAAGGCATATAGATTTGTTTTCTGAAGGAACTTGTTCTTCAGGTTCCCTGGAGTGGATATGAATGCAAGGAGAGGAGCTTGAGTGGTTCTGTGCAGGCAACTGATAACTCAGCATCAAGCTTCCAAAGGAAATTACTCTGGAGGAGAAGAGATAAACAGTTCTTTCCCTGAGTAGGGCTATAATCCTGGTCTGCCCTGGAGAGGCTGCTCAGCTACCCAATACTAAAAAATGGTGATAAGGAGGATGACAACAAGCAATTGCCAAAAAAAAGTGGTTTAGAGCTAAAAGTTGAGGCTGAGACTCACACACACACACACAAAAAAAGCCTTGAAGTTAGTAGTGAACTGAGCACATCTTGCTTGAATTAGGGAGATGCCTCAATTTAAATGTCCCACTGTACTCCTTATGGTGTTGGCTGAATTTCCCCTCCCAGACCATCTGACTGTAGTTTGAGCTCTGAGGGCTTCCAGGCTTGCATTTATAGTTCAAATTAATCAACTTGTTTTGATAAAATAAGGAACTGGAAAATGGGAATGCTGAGGCTTCTCATTCCTGGTAAGCTTTGTACTATTTTCTCCAAAAAGAGCTGGATCCTGTCTGGTCTCTTCTCCAGGCTCACTACAGCCCCACATGCCTCTAGGTGGTGCCTTGCTCCAAATTTTAATGCCTGGCCCATCTCCAGGGGAGCAGCAGCCTCGGGCTGGGTTTTGCCCAGCAAGTGATGCCAGTGGTCACATCACCCACCGTGCCCTTTGTGGGCTGCTAGGGGGAGCAAAGCAGGGGGTCCTGCTGAGCCCTTGACATCCAGGTGCTGCTAGAAAATGAGTTTAAGCAAAGGAGCCCCAGCTAGACCCCACAGACTTAGTCCAGACACCTTCATTTGAAGCTGTTGAGCTAGGCTTCTAATCTCATAGGACACCATCAGTTGCTTTGAGGCTGCTAGAACCCCTCAGCTAGAGAGCTGATGTCTGCAAGGAGATGTAACCAACTTTACACCCTTCAGACTGAGGTGTTAAAGAAAAATGAAATGGTCAAGCTTGTGGGTCATAGTAGGAGCAGGTGCCTGTTTCTTTCCTGCTCTGCAGCCCATTTTGCTGACCTGGGCTGTGTGAAAAGTCTGTGTGTGGGACAGAGACCACTCTTGGAGACATCTGTGGAGCAGAAGATGCCTGTAGATGGTGTAGAGCTGGTCCCTGTCCTCAGAGAGATGAATTAAGGATGGGAATTGGAAAGATACACTGTGTGGGTTAGGTGTGGAGAAAGCAGTTCTTGGTATTTCTCTTGACCTCTTTGAAGTGAGGGACATCCCCTGGGGAGTTTCACAGCCTTGGGATGATCACAGCCCAACTCTTCATCACATCTCCTCCTCTTCCTCTAAGCAGCTAGGAAGCAGGACACAAGCTCTCTTTTGAAGCAAACTGTTTGGCACACACAGTCTCCCAAAATCCCAATCAGCACTGATGTGGCTGAGACACCCCAACTCCTGCCTGATCACAGTGAGTTCAGAGATGTCCCTGTTTTTTGGAATAAAGAAATAGACATTTTTGAGGGCCATTGAAGAAAGCTCCAACAGAAGATCCATGCAGCTGCTGAAATGGTGAGGTCCTGGCTGCTGGGCTCCCTGACTTTCCTCCCTGGCTTTTAGTTGGGAAGATGGCAGCTGTCTTGGAAGGTTTGCTGTTTTCTTTCCCACTACACACTCCTCTTGAGAGACAAGACAGTGCCCTGTATTTGGTATAGGGAGGAAGAATTTGCCCTTGGGCTTCCTCCTTGCCCTGATAGGCTTCCATTTAAAGAGGGAGGAAAGCTGGGACTGACAAAGGAGGAGGGTCATCCCTGGAGTTCATCCTTGAAGCAGACCATGCCCTGTGGGAGGAGGGGGAACATCTTCTCTGCCATGCACTGCTCTCCTGAACAGGCTAAAGGATTAGCCCTTGGATTTGTTTTTCACATGATCCTGTGCTAATAGCTCTGGGTGGATTTGGGCTGACTTCTCCACAATCGAGTCCTTTGACCTTTTAATCCTTCTGAAATAACCTATTCCTTCCCCTGCCCTCCACAAATCCCAATCCCACCAGATCACCTTTTGTTGTTTTTCTCCTTGGAGGTGTTTTGAGCAGCTTTTCTGGTGGGCTGGGTAATAAACTGGTAGCTCTGGCTCCTTCCTCCCACTGGGCTCTACCTGAGGCTATACTTACTTCAAGGTGCTGCTTGATGAAGGTGTTAGGCTTGCAATATGAAAGTTTTCCTGGGCTAACACCAAATGTAGCCCTTCATGATTAAATAAGGAATATGTCAGAGTTCTTTCCCCTTATTTTAACTTTGTCCCTCACTGCAGGTGGCAGACCATAAAGGGTTATGCAAAACCTAAAAAAAAAAAAAGAGGAAAATAAACCTGAAATAAAGAAAATTACAGCTTGTAACTGAAGCCAGATATAGCTGTGGTGTGAATGGGACAGGGAGGAAAAGCAGAAAGCTAGAGAGGCCCCTGGGGAGGGATGGCTGCAGAGGTGGTCATGTAACTGAGGTGAAATATCTCAAGGACCTGATTTTAGGTTGACCCCTACCCCAAAGGGCTGTCTCATCCTGCTCACCCTCTCCCAGGGTCCAGGTGCTACACTGCATTCCCTTCAGATCTCTTGTGCATCTTGTCCTGGTCTGGATTTTGTTGGGGGAAGGGTGTCATGCTGCCATGCTCCCTTTCCAGGTACAGCTCTTCTCGGTCACACCAAAAGCCTCCAACAACAGCCTAAGGCAGTAAAGAGTATAAGAACAGGGAAAGTAATAGCCTGAGACAACCTTGTGTGTGATTTGAAAGCATCCTGAGCCAGAGGTGATGTTTTGGAATGCAGCAGCCTTCCATGGATCTCTGCTCCTCTAGTTATCCATTTTTTTTCTGGAAACAGATGAGCTTTACTGTTGACATCTCACAGCCAATTTATATGGATCACTTGTACTTGGTGTGAAGAAAATAGATCCTTTAGTTCATTCCAAGTCTTTGTCATTACTTTCTCTCTTAGCTCCAGCCAAGGAGGAACCTTACACACCTCCCTGACACACAGGGCTCTACAGACTCCTGTTACAGCCCCACCAGTCATCCCTGTTGTACTGGCTTTCCCATTCTTCTCCACTGGTTGAAGTCAGAAGGAACATGAAGTCTCCAGAGGCTGGAGAGGAAGCACAGGAGAGAAGATGTCTGTGTGGTTTCACAGTGAAAGCTCTTTGACCCTAAATCTAACACAAGATACTCCTCGTGTTGCATCTAAAGCTATTTGATGTCATGAGTAACAAAGCAATAAACCAGTGATGGTTTCTCACCTGTCCATAGGGAAAAGAGAACAGGGACCTGAATGCAAAATTCAGTTTTCAACTTCATCAAGCTATTGTTTCTGATTTGAATGTTTTCTGAGCTTTAGAAGTGTTCACATATCCCAAATGTCCGTGCTCACCCAGAAATGCAATGAATTCAGGGGAAACAACTGGTCTCTGAACAGCTGCTAGTTTGGGTTTGAGTGCTTCAGAACATCTTATTAAAATAATAAATTTCCATAGGAACTGCTACTGCAGCACTTTTTTTTTTTTCAAGAGGGAAGTTATGCAAGATCTGCTGGATGATATCAGCACATCTGGACAGCTCAGAGACTGGGGAGTTCTAAGGAAAAAAAGAGACCAACAGAAAAACTGGGGGTTTTCTCAGCTTGAGGCAGGTATTGGGATGCTGGAGAGAGAATGACAAACTCCAGCAGCCCCAGGAGGTCCCTGCCTGACTCTCTGCTGTCCAAAAGGCCAGTGAATTTGGCAGCCACCACAGACAGCAGATAGCTGCTGATTGCCACAGTGGGAAGTGCAAGGCCAAGCAGATTCATTGGTGATTCCTTCACTAAATGCTCATCACTCCATAGCTATGGTTTGTATTTATGCTCTAGGGGACCTGTGGAGGGAGGGTTTGTTCCCCCTCTTGCCTAAGGCTTGCACAACAGGCAACAGGTTGCCAGGTGCTGGATGCCTTGGAGCAACTTCTGCTGAGTCCTGCTCCCAGGAATGCCATGGGATGTGTGGAGCTTGCTGTGGCTGGTGCACCTCACAGCTTCCAGTTTACAATAGCATCTTCTCAGTGCCTCCAGCTGCAAGCCAGGGCAGCAGCTACCTGGTTGTTTTAGTTTGAACCCTTGTAACATGTATAACTAATCACCCCCAGCAGGCTGATGAGGTCCCCAGGTCCTGAGTGATGTCCCCTCTAGCCTTCTGGTAAAAGCAGGTCTGCTCATTCAAGCAAAGGTTCCTGAAAGGGCTGCATAGTTAAACAAAAAAAAACCAAACTCAAACCCAACAAACTCCTTTGGTTTAAGCTTCTGCACATATCTTCATGCTATAACAGTTTTTCAATAGAGCCACCTCTTAAAAACATAATTAGAGATTAAATATTAAAGGGCACTCCGTGTCTTCAAATGTAATTAAAAGCACCAATATAAAACTGCTTTGGTCCAGAAAGTTCCTGTGCTTGGCTAAACTTTCAGAGGCTGGTTCATTACTCTCAGCAACAGAGTTGCTTAAATCATGTTGATTCATAGTCTTCTGCAAGAGAAAAATCAATGCTGGAGTGCTTTGCTTGTGTAACAACTACATTAGTGAGCCTGGAGTGCCTCTCCACTGAGCTAATACCAAACAGTTAAAATATGTAGAGAGAGCCTCCTGAATTAATTATGAATCGATTTTCACCCTTTTCATATTCTTGCTTACAAAGAAATTCCTGTACAACACACCAGCCTTTTCCTCTGCTGCTTCTCTTCCTTCTTGGGCTTTGGGCTTGTTCCTCGGTGCTCTCCCAGTGCAAGCTGGTGGAGGGGATTGCAGCCCCTTGATCATCTCTGTGGAAACTGGAGTTGCATCCAGCCAGCATTAAGGTGTCCACAGTTAGAGAAGAAAGCAGCAGGAAATGGTTCATGTCCTTTGCAGTGGTGAAAATGACATATAGTTAGTGCTGGCAGTGTGACCACAACCTGCCCCTTCTTTCTCTGGTGGCTTCAGCTGGCCTGACCAGAGCAAACAGGAGCTGGTTTCTCCCCTGCCTCTGGACATGCCTTCCTCCATGGTTTTCCAGACAGCTTTCTGGGGATAAAGTGATTTAAAAGGATTTGGTAAAACAAATCATGTCACTCATTACGTTGTGAAAGATAAGGAGTCTAGGAGAGTGATGGTGACTCGTGGTGGTTCTTTACAGGGTGACTGCATAATCTGGGCCAGGGCTCTGTGTCTTGGCTCTTCTCAGTCTGTATTTTATCTGGAAACGACTTCTGGCAGAGGCACAATTACTTTTTTTTTTCCAGGATAACTTATCTCTGCAGAATAACCTGTACCTGTAGCCCGTGCTCTACAGCTTTGTCTACTCCAGGAAATTTGTTTAGTGTAGCTGCCCCATCCACCAGCTGTATCTCCCTGGATGCTCTGTCCTTCACAACTCCAGCAGGACAGAGCCCTGAACAGTTCTGCTTTCCACAGGTAAACTAGACTCTGCCTCAGTCTGATTTGCTACTAACCAGGGCTTAGGAACCTTATCCTGCTCGTTTGGGATGTTTTTTTGGCAAATCAGGGGTGCTGAAAATTAGTACCTGATGTACACATGGCTTGTACTATGGGACTGGGTTTGAGCTTGCTTATTTATAGATGATTAAATACAAAACTCGATTGAAGCATTTTTATGGAACAAAATATGTTTCAGATGGCACTGATAAGCATCTTTTCATGTGTTACTTTAATAGCAGTAAATATCTGGGGACTGCAAAAACCAAGGGTTGCTGTGGAAAATGTTTCAACAACAGATGATGAATCCTGCTAAAACAGTTTTCTATGCTTAAAAACATAATTAGCATTCTTCTGGGCAGAGCTGCTAATATACTGGCAAAGCCACTACCCTGCTCTGAGGCTGGCAGATGTTTTACTGTCACAATGTGGGGTGAAGACCATGACTGTTATTTGATAACAGTATCCAGTATCTGAAGGGGGCTGCAAGAAAGCTGGGGAGGGACTGGTGTGTGATTGTGATTGGATGAGGGGTGATGGCTTCAAACTGGAAGAGGGGAGATTTAGCTTGGAAATTGGGAAGAAGTTCTTCACTCTGAGGGTGGTGAGACACTGGAACAGGTTGTCCAGGGATGCTGTGGATGCTTCATCCCCAGATATGTTCAGGATCAGGTTGGACAGGGTTTTGAGCAACCTGCTCTAATGGGAGGTGCCCCTGCCCATGGCAGGGGTTTGCAATTAGATGATCTTCAAGGTCCTTTCTGACCCAAACAGCTCTGTGTTTATATGATTCTATAAATAATTAGTTAAAATTTCTTCTACTCTCCCATCTCCCTCTTTACACCCCTCTTCTTGACCTGGGCTATCAGCTTGTAGCTTTACATTCAGACCATGGCTTCACAGAAACAACCCCCCCTCAGCTCTGAGTCCTGCCAAGGGCTCTGCTTCTCTTTAGGAGGTGACCCATGTACCCATCAAAGTGCTTTAATGAGCAATGGTGTGAGAGAAAGTTTCCATCTGGAGGGGGAGGAATGCTGCTTTTCCCAGCAGAAGTTGCTTACCCACCCCAGGGGCTGCACTTTGTCTGAAGCCCATTTCTTGACGACAATCTCTAACATACCAGTGCTCTCCCAGGATGCAGGCAGAGGAAGCACCTCGAAGCTTTGGGGCTCTCCTACACTCAGAGGCAACTCTTGGAAAACCCCCAAGCCCTTGGAAAATATACATGTGCTCCTCAAAGCATGAGCTTTTTATCCAGCACCAGTTATTTTCCCAGGAAATGATGGTTTTCTCTGCAGTTACCAGTAGGAAAGTTGTTCCTCGTGCAGAGCTTTCCTCCATCAGTGTCATGCAGCAGAAGTGATGACATCTTATGCAAGCAATCCTGCTCCATAGGAATTCATTTTTTTTTTTCCTAAAGATATAGAGATGCATCATTTCGGGCCTCTGTTCTTTGGAAACTGCTCATGCACTCCATCCTTAATGAGCAGGCTAGGGAGTTTTTCCACACCTCTAGCTCAACATAAAGGAAATGTTTAAGACAGCTTTTTCCTTCCCACTGACCCGTAAAGCAGAGTGTTTGCAAATTCATGCCCATGTCAGATTATTTTTATCATTGCAATTGCTCTCCCCCTGGAATTTGTTAACATGTTGCTGGCTGTTTTCATCCTTCACATGAAAATGAATCTACTGGGTATCACAGAGCTCACTTATTACAAGGATTTTTTCTTTTTTTTTTTTTTTTGATGAAAGGCTTAAATTGCATCTGAGAAATACGAATTACAGGGCCTAATGTCCCCCCAGAGCTTTTAATTTAATACACAAAAGGAGCCTCTTGCTCCCTACTGAGGTCATTACATGAAAATATTTTTTTTTCTAGCTACCAGAGTAATTGGGACAACTGGAGCTCGTTTCTCCAACCCCCCTCAAGAAAAATGATGGGTCCATTTTGGCTGCCTCTGAAGGTTTATAAGTTTTGTGAGTGATCACACCGAAGCTGAATTGTGTTGTTGTTTCTAAACAGAACAAAGATCTGGTGAGGAGAGCCCCTGTTCACACCACAGACAGTGCTCAGGGTATTGGCCTCTCCTGTCACCATTAACAAACTGGTACTGGAGGAAACCACCAATGTCCAGGTCCCCATAAACCTGAGTATCCAAACTCTGGTGCCAACCTCCCCTCCATGCCCCACAAAACCTCTTTGGAAGGTAAGCAGTAAAGACCCTCAGAAAATGTAGTGGGGCAGTGAGAAAGAGGGTCCTGTCCCAGCACATTGCCCGTGTCATAGGTGCCTGAAGGGGTTCATGGCCAAGGCACTTGGCTGCTGTGGACAGAATCATGGAGCAGATCCTCCCACATCTGCTTTTCCCTGGTTTCTGCTCTGCAGAGACCTGAACTTTAGGGCTGGGAAGTCTAAGGCAGATCCAGCAAAGTCCCCATATACTGATTTAACTCCAGGATAAACAAACATGTGCTGAGGTCACCCCCAGGCGATGGCAGCACGGGAGTCAGGGGGATGTCAGGAGGTCAGGCTGTGGGGTCAGGGAAGATGATCCCACCCCAGTCCCTGCTACAGTCCCATTAACCTCAGTGACTCAGCTCCTATGCACGGTTAAAATTTAAACACTTGCATAAGTGGTTTTCTGAACCAGTGCCAGAAAGATCAGTGTCTTGCAGGACTGAGCCCATTAATTCTCAGAGAGCAAGAATTAAAGAGGGGGCAACAGAGAAGCCAGAAAACTAAACAGCTTTGGACTATTTGATCCATCAAGAAGGGCAAATTCCAAAGTTGAGGAATCCTCACGTGCTTTGTAAGAAAAAGAAAACCCAACCCACCGATGGAGTTTGGGGTTTCCATTCTGTGCCTGGGGCTGTGGTCACCACAACTTTGCTCAGATGCAGGACAGGATGGTTGTCCTCAGCAGAGCAACCCAAGATGCTATTCATTGTGCTGGTTTGTAGGCACAGATTTTGCTTATCACTGCCATGATCTTCAACCTCTTACTTCCAACTCAAGAAAAACTTTCTTCCAAACACTCATATCTTTTGTTTTATACTTCTCAATCTCTTTTTGAAGAGCAAAGTGCTGAGGAGAACGGGCGGCCGGGAGCCACGTGCGCTCCCCAGGTGCCACTAAACTTCTTGAACAGAAACAGTTGGTAACGAGTATACTAAACACAAGAATGAAACAGAAATCTGCCTCAAACAAAAGCAATCTACTTCCAGAACAAAGCTCTCAACCACACAGGCTTCTCCCAGTGGGGAGAGGCTGGGAGAACAAACAGACAACACTTGTTAGTCACGTCGCTTACCTGCGCTTGGAGCTGGTGGTGAGGGCACCAGAAGACCCTCTGCAGAACAGCAGTGCTGAGCTGCAGTAAAGCCTTTCATGATGGTATAGATGGACCCATTAGTTTTTCCCCCCAGGGCTTTAGGCACTGAATTCTTTCAGGAGCCATTTAATTATTTTGTTTTATTTCGCCTCAATCTGCATAGGAAAGCTTAGTGAAAGGACTGTTCATTTTGACAGGGTTCCTCAGGGAAACCTCAAGACAAAATAGCAGTAATTTCTTCCCCGTATAATTCACTGAGAAAAATAGCAGAAAGAAATAGAGGGGTAATAACAGAAAGGGGAAGATTATCTTTTAACAGCAATTGCTTGATACCAATGCACAGTGAATGTATTTAATGTCATAAATATAGGTTTAATTAGGGAAGACACAAGGAAATGTCAGGAGCAAGGAGACTCTTATAGCTAAAATGAAATTAAGGCTGGCAAGTGTAAGAGAAGAGGGGAGGGAGGGGGAGAGAGAATCCCATTAGGGATGGTCTCATGGTCCTGACAAAGACTTAATGGTTGGATCCCAGCCATATGTTCCTTGCAGACGTTGGGTTGCCAAAGCACTTGCTAATCTGGGGGCCTGACTGGCTCTCTTCCTTCTTAAGGGGAGGCAGTTGAGGCAAAGACACACACACATGTATATATATTTAAATACACATATGTCTCTGGTGTGACCTTGCTTACAGAGAGGCTCAACCCCACCTGCTTTGGTTGCAGCTCTGCGTGGATCATTTTGCCCCAGACCTCACCCCATCTTGGTTTGAACTTGGACCCACTTGGCTGCTGTGGCCTTATCCAGCCATCTGCTCCTGCTGAGCCTGCCCTGCTCAGGTCTGTGGGACTGCACCCCCTGCTTGTCCATGAAGCCCTGACTCCATGGGCACTGATGTCACGTTTGCCTTGCTGTCCCTTGCAGTTCCATGGCAGTTAAAAGAAAACTCTGGAGAGCAGGAGGCATCTGGTGTTATGCAGAACATATGTGTGGAGCAACAGAAAGAAGCTGTAATTGCATTTTGGGCATAGTGCTGAGACACTGCCACTAGGAGAAGGAAAATAGAAGGGGGAAAAAACCCAAACCCAAAACCAGTTAACTGTCTAAAAGGACACTTTAAACCTTAATTTTTTAACATAAAAGAAATGTTTCTTCACTTTGTTTAATCCCAATCCTTCATGTAGAATGGACCATGTGCTTTGTTGCTCACTGGCTGCAGACAACTACAAATGAAGTTCAGCTCTGCTGGCCATGGGCAACCAGGATTTGAACACACAAGCAGAGTTTTTCTCTGACATCTTCTATCTTTATGACGAAATGTATTTTAAAGGGTGACAAGGCACATAAATCTTGTTTTAAAAATGCCTTTTAGTCAACACTGACAGTCCAAAGAGGAAGAGAAAGAAGGTGGTGATGAAACTGTTAGATGGATAGATGCCAGATTTTTCTGGGTTGGTTGTGTCCCGTGTGTGTTCCTGACATTCTAACTGAGTGGTTCAAAGGGCAGATGCACCCCAAAAAAATCGAGGTCAGGGTTTTGCTATTACAGTTGCTGCCTTTGAAGAATTAAGACACAGAGCTGGAATTCCTTGGAGTGAATGTTGATCCCAGAGTGATGCTGTATTGGCTGGACTACAGGAGCCATGGTGAGGTGTTCAGGCCTGACAGGAGAGACACAAGCAAGAAGGAAAGAGGGAAACCACATGGCACTTGCCTTCCCAACAGTCTTTGTCCAACAATCTTCCCCCCAGGCATGGACAACTTAGCTCTGTGGGAACTGGACTGGGTTGATAGCTGCACTTCTAGAACTCAACCCACTAGAACAAGAGCTAGAACTCTGGCTTGATGTTAGTAACAAGTAGCTTTTCAGGGTGAAACAAGAAGGAGACTCTTGCTATGTCTTGTGGGATAAAAAAATCTGCTCATCTGTGTGAGCCTCTGTCCTGCTCCTTCTTCTGGGTGCTGTGCTATTGGTTACTCCATCCACAGAAGGATGACTTCCCTCTCACCCTCCTGTACTCTACCTCTCTGCTTAATTGCTCATTTCACAACCCACACAGTTCCTGGCCTCTAAGCCCTGTTTATAGCTGATTTCCAGGCTATCAGCATTATCACACTGATTGGCATCTGCTCCAGGCTTCAGGCCCCAGCCCATCAACACTGGGGCAGATCCTCACCACACTGGTCACACAAACTACGAGTAACTGCAGACTCCTCTCAGAGACCAGGTGATGAGCATGGGCTCCTTTTTCTCTTTATCCTCCCCTTGATTCTTTCCTGACATAACTAACTCCACGTGGTGCTTCTCAATCTGGGAATCTGGTCTCTTCAGGATCTGAAGTTATCCCTAAAATGACTGGAGGAGAGCAGGGCTGTGCAGACTCCCCTTGGTTTGCAGAAACCCAAAGGACAGCCTGCTCCTTTTCCTCCTGCTGATTTTAGAAATGGAGCTCTCAGTTTTGCATAAAGCCATCCTGCCTGACCTAATGAGTTAATTCCAATACTTCCCATGAACATGTTTATCTAGTTGTTTGCCTGGCTGGGTTTCTTTAATAAGTGTGCTTTTGGTTCAGGTGCTCCCAGCAGACTCTGGCTGCTCTGCCAGGCTGTGGGAAACCCTCTGTTCCTTGCAGCTGCAGCCCCAAATTCTGCTCTGACACTGATGCCTTTTGGGGCAACCGCTCAACTGTAATAAGCAGGAACTTAGATAAATGGGATATTTTTCTCTCTCCGAGGCTGGAATCAGTCTCATTCTTAGCAGTTTTTTTCTATTAGCTGAAGATCCCAGCAGGATAATTATTTGGGTGTAGAGGTCAGGCTGAACTATCCTGCTAACCTGGCATGAGGAAGGGGGATGTCAGAGATGCAGGGGGCACTGGTAGGTTTGGGGGATAGCCCTAAAAAGGAGGAGTGGACAGTAAGCTGATTTTATACAGGTTTCATTTTAAACAAGGGCTCCTGGTGAGCCAACCCCATCCTTGCCAGAAAAGGGGTGTCTGATCTGGCTTCTTAACCCTTCAGTGAAGCTTGTTGCCAACATCAGGCTCATTTGCTGCTGGAAGATCTGCTCCTGCAGGGCTTTTCTTCTGTCTTTTGCTGGGTAAAGTTGAATTTTGACTCAGGCAGCAGGCAGAGAAAGTCAGCCTGTCTGGATACTGTACCTACGTTGCTGAAGGCTTCCTGTGAAATTGGATTAGCACTTAAATGTTGCATGACAAAGCTTTATGTTCCAGGTTTTGTAAATGCTCTCAAGGAAAAAAAAAAAAGAAAAAAAGAAAAAAGAAATTAAAAAATCACTTGTCAAACTCTTCCGGTATCATCTGGGGACAATTATAGTATCAGCAGATTAATTACAGCGTTTCTGCAATGCTCTCCTCTGATTCTACTATTAAAACACAGTAGAAATCAGAGTCTGTTTTGACCTTTATTCAGAGCCTCCTGTTAAAGTGACTTTCACAACAGAACCCAATTTGTCACATTTTATTTGTACTTTAATTTTATTATTAACAGATTAATGAAGCTGGTAATGGGTTTCCCGATGCTCCCTTTGGAAAAAAGTGAACTGTGGCCCTTCCTGACATCAATCTGCTGTCAGCAGATGAAGTGCCTTTGCAAAAATGCTATTAACTGTTACCAGAAGCAATTAGTCAAAATAGCAAGTCGACTTCAGCAGGAGAGACTCCCAATTCCCTCGGTGCCTTGGGAAAAGTACATTAGCAGGATTTAGTCTTGCCAGCAGACACCAGTTTCAGGCCCTGCAGTAGGTGGCTGGGTTAATGATACGTGGAAATGCAAATGTATCAGACTTTAATTTGCTTGAGGGAGCAATGTTGGGTTAAAAAGAACCCCAGGAAACCCAAAGCACACCACTTCCCAGTGTCCTTAGCAGCAATCCCCCTGCTCTGTTGTGAGATAGTCTCCACAGCTCAGCCTTACAAAGCCACAGGTGAATCCTAGAATGGTTAGGGCTGGAAGGGACCTCTGAAGGTCATCTAGTGCAGCCCCCCTGCATTGAGCAGGGATACCCTCAACTAGACCAGGCTCCTCAGAGCCTTGGCCAACCTCACCTGGAATATCTCCAGGGATGGGGCCTCAACCACCTCTCTGGGAAGTCTATTCCACTGATCCACCACCCTCAAGGTAAAGAACTTCTTCCTGATATCCAGTCTAAATCTACTCTTCTCTAATTTACACCCATTACCCCTGCTTCTTTCACTCCAGGCTCTTGTAAACAGCCCCTCTCCAGCCTTCCTGTAGCCCCTTCAGGTACTGGAAGGTGCTCTAAGGTCTCCCTGGAGCTTTATCCTCTCCAGGCTGAACAACCCCAGCTCCCTCAGCTTGTTCTCAGAGCAGAACTGTTCCAGCCCTCTGATGATCTTTGTGGCCTCCTCTGGACCCGCTCCATCAGCTCCATGATTTTTCTTTGCTGAGGGTTCCAGAACTGGACACAGTACTCCAGGTGAGGTCTGAGCAGAACAGAGTAGAGGGGCAGAATCACTTCTCTCCATCTGCTGGCCACACTTCTGTTGCTGCAGCCCAGGATGCCATTGGCCTTTGGCTGCCAGTGCACACTGCTGGCTCATGTCCAGCTTCTCATCCACCAACACCTCAAGTCCTTTTCCACAGAGCTGCTTTCCAGCACCTCATCTCCCAGCCTGGGTTGACAGTGAGGGTTGTTCCGACTGATAGTGAGGGTTGTTCTGACAAGTCCTGTCTCCCTCTTGCAGGCAGTGGGCCTTGTTGCCAGTGTAGGCCTAATTTCATCTGCATTGCTCACTTGGGGCCAGGGAAAGGGGGAAGGTCACCAGAACAGCAAAAATCCTGATGATGAAAACCAAGTCATTATGAAATTATTAGGAAAACCCAAAAAGATGATCCATTTGTCCTCAGCCTGGACAGTGAGGTTGCTGTCACTGTGCAGAAGGAAAATCTTTTTCACCTTATTTGGCCTTCATTCCTTCAAACCCAGTCCCACCTCCCTTGGATGGTTGTGGTGGTGGCTCTGAAGGTTGCCCCAGCCAGGGAAGCTGCAGTGAGGGGGTAACTTTGGGCTCAGTTCACACTACCCACTGGTAATCCCACACAAGGGGTTTTTTGGAGACCAAGGAGAACTTGACATTGCTGGCATTGTTCCTCACACCAAACATCAGCAGCTGAACCCTACCCAGAGACAGGTTATGAAGATCTAAAGATTTTACTGAGTATTTGCAGGGCATATTCCTGCTGGGAGTTCTTTCCTGCACTACCCTCAAGTCAGCACTCACAGTATGTAAGGTGAAAAGTGGTTTCCCACCCCCCTAACAGCAGAAGGCTAATAGAAGAGTTAGTTTAGGACTAAAAGCACCATACAGTCCACTCAACAATGTAAGAGCAGCACATTTCATCTTCCTTTTATATGGGCTTAATGACAGAGAAAGGACAGACCTTTTGTCCTTCATTCAGCTATTTTCACTGACAGGAGGAACAACTTCTTGAAAAAACACAATATAATGTTTAAACATACCCATAAAAATGGCCTTTCTGGCTAGCTAAACACACTGCCCATTGTCTTAGCTCAAACATGGCTTTTATTCTTAAACATAAGGATTAAAAGGCACCCACTAAAAGGAGAGTTTAAAATTCTCTTTCTAAAAAAAAAAATGTTCAGAATCTTAAAAGACTGATTATTTGTGCAATCTTTAAGATCAAACGCTGCTGAAATAAAGGCTTTAACTCCTTTATCAGATAAACCCCGTGTTCAAAGATTGCAAGGGGAGAAGAGACTATTAAGATAATCTAGTTTGACCTCATGACCTTAGGTTTTGGCATTTCACTGGCACAGAATCTTTGCCCTTGGTCCTATAGCTACGTGGAAAAAAGTGGAACAAAAACCAACAAACCCACAACAACAAGCTGAGAAAACAGCTCATGGGTTTTCACCTTCCTTTAATTGGTGTGTTTGCAGGAAAGGCTCCATGCTCAGCTGGACAGCACAGTCCTCTGCTGCTGCCACAGTTGGTGCAGCTCTTGCTGAAGTCCATGGATGGCATTTTCCATTGGATGGAGGAATTTCCAACCACAGGGGAGAACTAAGTAAGGAAGTGCAAAAACTGAGAAAGGTAATTTGTAGAAGGCTCTGGGTAAATTACATTTCAAAAGTCTATCTCCTTTTTTTCTTCTTTTTTTTTTTTTTTCCTTCTTTTTGTCTTCCCACTGTTTCTTTTCTACCAAGTCCTTCGGATTCTGGTCACCAGTTTTCAGCTGGAAAGGAGGGAGAAGCTGGGATTCATTTCTTTGTGCGTGTGTCTCTTCTCATCTGTTTGAGCTGTCTGATGTCTTCATAGCTAATACATTCTGGAGCTTTGATCTGAGTCGGAGGATATCTCAAGGAGGAAGAATGATTCACAGGCAAACGGGATATCCACAGGGGAGCCAGTTACCCAGTCCAGCAGAATTAACCAGTGAGCTCCTGCTCTTGAACTGCTGTGAATAGGAAAGAGGCACAGATGGTCAAAGGCAGGAGGATACACAAAGAATGAGAAAAACACAATTTACGTGTCAAAAATGGTTCCTGAACCACCCCCTCCATTTGTTGTTGGGGCAAAAACTGCCTCCCAGAAGCAGGCTGCCTCATTGCTAGATGCTGTGGAGAAGAGCCAGGTGCCAGAGGGGCAGCAGCTCAGGCTGGGCAGTTTTTGAGTATTAGCAGGACCAGAGCTGCAGCAATTCCCCGTTCTAACAACAGAATGGAATTTTCTGTTCCAATTTTCTGATTTCTCAAAGATTTCTGTCAAAAGGTGCCTTTTAAATGCACATTTTGACTTGGTAGTCAAAAGAGATGGTGAAGGGGAATTGTCAAGATGGTGGCTTTCCACACAGCTGCTTCAGGGCTGGGTGGGTCCTGTTGATGCTCCTTGACTCCTTTGTCAGACTCTGCACCCACACAAGGCCCAGCACAAAAAAACCACTACTGGTGCACCATGGTGCCACAGGAGGATGGTCGTGGTGATGCCCTCTCTGTGCTGGTCCCTCCCAGATGGGGAATGACTCTTAATGGTCAGTGATTTTATTAGAGGGCAGCTGTATGTGAGATGCAACAGTTACCTACAGCAAATGTTTTGTTTCTCTGGAGGAATACCATAAAATATGGAATATATGGAATACCATAAGGCATTCCATAAACACTTTAGACCTGAACAGCCTGCAAATGGAATTTCTGAAGCCCAAAGGGCTGTTGTAGCTGTGTGAATCAAGAGGCAACTCGAGGGGTATTTCACTTTACAAACAGTCTTTGGTCGGCCTGTTTCCAGCACCAATGCCTTATGCATGGTAATGGATTTCAAATTCACTGAAGGATACAGCCACAAAACCAAACAGTCTTTAACATTTGACCTCAGTGGGGAAAACAAGCCCACTATCACCAAAGAGAGCTAAGCATGCCTAGCTAATTGACTCATCTTAGGACAAGTTTTGTTTCCATGACTGAACTGGAGGAATGTAAAGCTTTGCCATCTTTCAGCCAGCAAGGTTTCCTTAGATCTCACACTGAACGTCTGAAAATCACCAGCCACCTCTTTAACATTCTGAGTAGTGGAGGGACAAACGTAACACCAGCAACATCTTTGCCTGAAGGATTCTTCTTCTATTTTTTTTTTTATCAGAACATGAACATCAAATCAATTAATTACATGCTGTTATATCCTTGTTGCTGTTTGCTCATCCACCCACAGACATTCCACACAAAATTACTTAATAATTTGAAGCATTTTAAAGTAGCTTGTTTTTTATCCTATGCCAGCAATGGAGTCAGCAATCCAGTGTCTAGACCTAAGACAGTGCTCTCATCCATAAAGATACAAGCCATAAATGTTTCTATATGGTGCAAGCATCTGGTCTTTGATATGTCATTAAGAGTTGCCATCTGTAAGTGCTGAGACCTCCTACAAGCAACAGAAAACCCCTTCAGCTCCAGACAGACCATTCCAGCCACATTGTTTTAAGGCATTAATAATTTAACATCCACAACCAGCAACTGACCACAGCAGTCACCTAGGATGGATGGCACCTCTTGTTTGGTTTATAAACCACAAAAGCAAGGCAAGGATTCCCTGCTATGGGGATGGCACTGGGCTCAGAGGGGTGGTCAGAAGCAGCAGGAGCAGTGGTCTGTGGGAGAAATCAGCTGAGGGTGATCTTGAGTGAGCACTTGCAGACTGCCTGTTTTCCCTTACAAGTCATTCACACTAAAATGGAACATTTTTTAATTGATGAAGCTATCCCCATGTTAAACATGGGTGAAAGGCAGTCTACAGGTCTAAACTATTTATAAGATCTTAGTGAGGATTATCTTGCAAAAAAAAAAAAAAGGGCTTCTGGAATGAGCTGCATAGTGACAAATTCTTTTTATACTCTGTTTGCCATAGGTGTTGGTAAACTCAGGGTGTGATAAATCTGTTTACTGAGAACCCCTACAGAATGTTTAGCTAAGTGGAAAGGAAGGTATGGCTCTGTCTGATGCTGTATCTTTGTTTTTGAGGTGGACCAGGCTGTATTCAGCATGAGATGAAATGCACCCGATGAATCTACTTGTATGCAAACACTGCAGTGAGCCTTTCTGGCAGGGGACCGGCTGAGAGGAGCAACTGTGGGCTGCTGTAGCCTCAGGGTGTAATTTACAGCAACCAGACTGAAAGGAGCAGCAGTGTGACCAGCAGCAACAATCGATGCAGGGCAGCCCCAAATATGGTGTGTTTTAGTTCAGCTATGGCTCAGAAATTGGGAGCTGCAGCTGAGGGATGCCAATGCTACAGATCAAGAGGGCTGTGGCCAGTTAGCAAAAGGGGCTGTCTCTGGCTTAGGTCTTGTCCTAAAGAGTGACAGGTGGATCACATTCTGTGGCTTATTCAAGCCCAAACAGGGCACAAAGAGTCCACAGTCCAGACCCACTGCTGCTACATGGACAGCAGGAGAACAGGCTGCCTTCAGAAACAGATCACCCCATCACCTGCAGACATCACGGACTGCAGGAAAAATCACTCGAGGTCTGAGATGGAAGAGATGCAGGATACTGGTCAATTCTTTTTTCTAGGGAGAGCTTTTGACAGGTAGCTCTGCATGAGTCTCACAAAGCCATGTCCTCACTGTAGCTGTGTTTGCACCCAGCCTTTAGCCAGCACCTGCTCACACCCTCTTGATGGGGTAGTGTGAAGATGCCGGGTGGTGGCTGGGGGCACTGAGGAGCAACACTTGGCCTGGCCTTTGAATGTTGAAACAGCTGTGCTGGCTTTGCCAGAGGGTGTCCGACAGAGTCGTTAACAATTGATCCCTGAGCAAACAGCCCCGCTGCTATTTACTCCAATTCAGCCGCGATAATTTACACCCTCTGAAGAGCTGCCTAATCCTGCACTGGCACCTCTCCGAGGTGTTTGCTACTGCTTGGAACAGAACGAGGGGGGGTGCTGCTGTCCCATCACTGACTCGGGCCAAGACGATACAACACGATTTAAAGTAGAAGGCATGAATGAAGAATGAAAACCCAAGAGCTAACACAGTGGTCATGGGTTTGTGCTGCTGCAGGACACCCTGCGTGCTGCCATACAGCTGTTGGCTACAAGCAGGATTACAGTGAAACTGCTGGGCACACACAGGGGACAGATCTGGAGTGTAACCTTCTCTCAGGTCTGGTCACACTACCTGTTTGTTGGGATTTTTCTTGCTGCACAAGATGTGGAGGCACTTCAAGGGATATCCATTTGGAAACAGTCTAAAGAAGGGAAACTCATGTTCAGGACCACAACAAACATCTCTCTTTTCTACAACAGTGTGCTTTCCTCCCAGATCCAATTGAGAGAGGTTAAATGTCCCTGCAGCCACCCACTCATCTTCTCACTGTTAGTGGAGATCCTGCCTCAAATACAGCTCACCAGCTTTGTCTGACCAAAGCTTGCTCTCTAAGTACCCATTCTCTTGGTCCTTTCCCTCCATCCTCCTGTTATTAACTCACCACATGACACACGTCTCAGGATTCCTCTTTAGGACACATCTGTAGTCTTGGGATTCTTATTTTACAAGATGCCACTGCTGTATTTTGACCTTGATGTCTTCAAAACACCTAGAAGAGAGAAGAGACACCTGTAGATCTGATGCACCAGGCTGAATTTTCCATTAAATTAGTGACTTACTGGAATTAACCCGTAGAATATGACCAAACCACTAATTGCTCCTTGAGTAAATATTTACTAAATGTACAGAGTAAATCTCTAGAGTTGCAAAACCAGGGCTTAAGGGCAGGTGGAACAGCAATTTCTTACTCACTGCCTCCTTTTAACATCCAGAGAATAGTTAATACTTGTGACAGCATTAACATTTTGGAGTTTTCCTTTGCTGTTTCCTATTTTTTAGGAAAATTTTTTTTTAACCATTTTTAGGGGTTTTTTTATTGGGTCATGCTGTAGACAAATATGCTGAAATTAATTAGCATTGTTCAAATTTCCTCATGTCCATTCTGGCCAGGCAATTTCAAGTACTTGCTACAAACAAGAATGAAATTAAGAGACGTTGACACCACATTTGCAGAGACCACACGAACACACAGTGACATTTTACAGGGGGGCTGCATGTAAGACACAACTCTGCAGTCCAAGGCTGGGGGGTGCCCAGTGCTCCAACCCTCACTGAGTTCAACGTGAGCTGTGGTCCAGGGCTCCACACCAAGTCCTGCCTGAGCCCAGAGTTCTCTCCTTCCCACTGCCCTGAGTTGCTAATTGCTGGATTAGTACCACTGGCTGATAATCGAGGAGAGATAAAAGGGTTTCCTGGCACTGAAGTGCTCTTTCTGAAAGCTAATAAAGCTCGCTCAACATCGCCTACAGTTTCACGACAGCCTGTAAAGGAACAATGTAAATAATGTAATGAGCACAACGTGAGTGTAGTGCAAAAGCTGATGGGAGAGTTAAAAATGGATCTGGGTATTGCTGTTCTTGGCTACGAGCAGGGCGAGGTACAAATTCCTTCGCTGAGCTGTGAACAATGCAGCCCAGCTCGTGTTTGGGATGATTCCTGATTTCAGATTTGCTTTCCAACCTTTTCTTCCAGTCCCAGAATGGAGTTGGAGAAGCCCCTTGGATTCACCCAGTCCAACCATTAACCCTACCCTACGAAGTTCACCCCTAAACCACATCCCATTGTTTTATCTGTGCTCATCTTTGTCATTTCTATAATGATGATCACACTTTGAATTTACATCTTCTATTTTTCTGCTGGAAAGTAGTTGTTAAAATGTTTCCTGTTTGGTTGGTTGTTTCTTTTTCACTTTTAAACTTTTGTTTTACAAGATTAGTATTATTTTAAACTTTAGTTTTATAAACTTCTGTCAGCCTGGGATAAAAGGCCTCAGCAGGAAACCAAATCTATGGAAAAAGCAAAGCATGAATCCCAGGTCAATTGGAAACTTTCCCAAAGGTGTGACCCTGGAACATGTGGGGTTTGTCTCCTGCAGTAGCTGAGATACCTTAAAAATTTATTGGTAATTTTCAATTGCTTTTGCTGTGTGCAGAGTTCTATGAAATGCCATTATTCTGGGATCCATCCATGTCTCATGTGCCCATAATGAAGAGTTTGTTGATATAAGGGAATATTAATAGTATGTGTACGACCTCTAGTCCCCCCTTTTTTTCCCCTGCTTAAGACAAGGCCATATTTAGGGAGAAACTGGCTTTGTCTACCTGCAAATGAAGCTCTCCTGAGGTGCAGTCTCCTAAGAAGCTGATGGGAACTGGTGCCAAATCCTCCTGGCAGCAGTGGCGCTTTCACCGGCTGCCTGGCGGTGGATTTTGCCATGAAGAACACACAAAGAATTATTCCTTTCTTCCGTAACAACATTTTAATGTCAATAAAAAGTGGTTTTATAATTCCAGATTACAGATAGAAAAAAATATCTCATCTTGACCCTTTTGCTATTTCCCCCCCCTCCAGGCAAGTCATCCCGTTTTGGTGAGGAAGGGTTAAGGACACCGTGGACGGACGCTCGCTCTAGAGAAAGCTGGAGGACTCCCCTCCCCGCTCTGCCATGGCTGGATGGTTGGAAATGGAAGGTTTTGCTCCAAGGAGGTGTGAAGAGAAAACTCTCCTCTCCAGGGCAGCTGAAACCCCGGGGGCATCCACTGCAGCTGGCAGGGTAACTAAGGGGAACGAGTCAAGAGCCTCTCCAACGACCAGGCTGCAGCAAGAAGGCACAAACGTAAGCAATGGTAAAGTCAGTAAACAAAATTTTACTGTAATATTTCATAACACAGATACTGTATTTCTCTTTTGAAGTGTAAAGCTACCGTCTTACACAAGAAAGATGGACAGACCCTTTTCCAAGACTAATATGGATACAATAAATATGGAGTTTTACATACTAGATCTGTACACAGAAACTTTGTCCCACAGCCATAAAAATTTACATTTAACAGTGCAACATATAATTTAATCCTTTATTTATCTGACATAGGATGTTTTACTTACTAAACACAAGCAACTACCTGGTTTTAATATACATATTTTATATATATATATTTTATATATATATATTCAACAATCTGTACAGGTTTCTAAACATAAAACTCCAAAAAGGCACAATCGTCTATACAACATGTACAAAAATGGCTGGAGCTGACAAGAAACAACAATTATTGGTCAAGAGTTCATGATTGCACGAAGATTAGTCATGGATTTGTGTCAGAAAAATGTGCTTTAAGGAAAAGGAAGGTTTGCAAAGAAACCTGTAAGTGTTATAAAAATCCCTCCCACCCCAAAAAAAATCAAAACAAACCCCAAAACAAACCCAAACCCAGAAATGAAAACCCCGAAGCTAGGTGGCTATGACAAGTCTGTCCTCATCGTCACTGCTGCCATCGCTAAACTGCACCGTGTTTTGCCGCCGGGGCAGGGCGGCCGGCCGGGGTACCTGTCTGTCCGGGGAGACAGTTCGGTGGATGGGGGACTTGGTTAAGGTGTCGGGAGCGGCCTTGGCGCGGGGCTCTGCCAGGGCAGCCCTCTTCGCCTGCAGGGAAGGGGCGTCGCGCTTGGGCTTGGAGGGGTTGGCGGCGAGCTCGGGCTTCTTGGGATCCACTTTGCCCACGCCCTCGGCTTGCTCGTAGTCGGTTGGCGGGGCGGGCTTGGGGTGGCTCTTCCCACTGTACTGCTGGGCACCTGCCGGAGGAGAAGCGGCCCCGCTGGCCTCGGCAGTGGGGAAGCCGCCGGAAGCCTCGCAGGCTTTGCCGCCCGGGGCGGGCGGCTCGGAGGCTCCCTGCCCCTCGGCGCCGACGGAGGGGATGAGGGTGGGCAGGGCGATGTTCAGGATCTGCAGGCCGGGAATGTGGCCCTGTGGACTGGGGTTGCCCTGCGGGGCGGCACCGGCGGCCAACACCTGGAGCCCCACGGCATTGAGGGTAATTCCCGAGGGGCGCATCTGCGGGGCAATGTTGGCGTTGGCCAGGCCCAAGATGTTCACCGTCTCCACGCCCAGCGGCGGCAGAGGCTGCAGGCCGGGCGCGCCGAGCCCTGGGATGCCCGGCACGCTCACCTGGCCGATGGGAATACATGGCACGACGCCGTTCACCTCGGCTGCTCCCACGGGATTTGCAGCGGCTCCAGCGGTTCCTGCTCCGCCTGCCTCGCCCAGGGCACTGGTAGTTCTGTGGATGACGCTGACAGCAGGGATAGCCAGCTGCACCGGCCCTGCCTGGATGGGCACGAAGGTGGAGTAGGTGGCCAGGCCGGCGGGGACCACCTGGATCCCCCCGACCGGTACTGTGCCGTAGGGTGCCTTGACTTGCCGCTGTGAGTGCAGGGGGAGGTGGCTGAAGAGGTGGGTCTGGGGAGCCCTCAGCTCGGCGAGGTTTTGTGGGCACCCGGGCGGCTTCTCCTCAGGGATCTCGGCGTAGGGTGTGGGTGCCGTTGTCCGTGGGCCGTGGTCTGCTGGCGAGGAGGGAGAGCTGGTGGAGGGTGTGCTCTGGGAAAGAAGACAGGTGCGTTAGTGCGGCGGCCGCCGCTACCATCCGGTGAAGTGACAACCAGAGGTGGCCGGCGGTGTTTCCCACACTCCCTTTTAAGCAACAACAACAACCTGGTTCACAGTATATACTGCCCAGATTGAACAATGAACTAATTTCCTTCCTTTCTTTTTCCAACTCCTTCCTTGCCCACTAATTGAATTTTCCTCTCCTAATTACCCTGGCTAGCTTCTCCTGAATGCTAGTGCTGGAAAACATCGCTGAATATCCTTTGTGTGTGTTTTTGCAAGAGCAGGAGGCTTTGGAGCACTGTTGGCTGTGGAAATCACCTCAGGCATGAAGGTTAAATAAGCACAAACTGGCATTTTTGATGCACTGGGCTCCTCCCCTGGAGCCACTAAAGCCCAGGCTGCCTCGTGGCACATTTGCCTGTAGCTGTTTCTCACGTGGAAGATGGGAGAAGACAGAGATGGATGGTTACAGCACCCACAGGTATGGGAGGATACTGGAGTGAAATATGGGATCCACATCCCACTGCTGCCTCAGCTCGCTGGGATTTGGTGCTCGAACCTCGATCGATAATTTATAAACTCCCTTTCTCCTCGTACAGCCTGTGCTACCCACCAAGGCTGGCAACCATCCTCCTAAAACGAGAAATATTAAAATGAACTGCAATCTCATGGTATCTTTTTTGGCATACTCCTGACACATAAAATGTGGTGCAGCCTGGCTCAGTTTGTAGTGTCCAATTCCGTGGTTTTGACCAAACTCTGGAGAAATTTCTCACACAGGAACAGAAAAGCTTTTGAAAACTGTTGGAAGGAAATGTCTTAATGAAAGGAGAATGAGATCTACTAACTACGTAGTACTGACCAGTCTACATGGGAAGGTGGGTGTGAGAAGGAAGGCAACATCTTTCCCAGAATGGAATCCTGTCTGACACCTCACCAGACACCCTGATGAACTGACCCAGGTGCTCTCGAGGGAGCACTCACAGCCTTCTTGAGCTGCCTCCACGGCAAGAAGTGGGATCCACAACCATTCATAACAGGGCTGTGGATGAACCAGCAGACACACAGCTGCCACTTTTCATCTGGGAAAGGAGGAGGTAGCCTGGAAAATAATTGCCTTGGATTGCTTGAATGTCTTTTTTAATTCTTTTTTTTTTAATATATGAATGCAGACCCTTATCTATGAAGACCCTTAATTATTAATGAAGACCCTTCAATGTTTTACAATGCTGCATTTTCTTGAGGCTTCAGTGGTTCTGCTGGATGAGGGAGTAAACTCAGTGAAATATCTTTCTGGTATCTATGAGTAACAACTGCAACCCCAAATGCAGTTAATTAAATCCTACCTCTTTCATGACATATATATAGCTC